>BLQM01000133.1:40730-61961 GCA_012489335.1 Triparma laevis f. inornata
GGGGCGACGAGGAGGGGGGGGGAGGGAGGCGCGAGGGGGGGGATTTCTTCCCGGCGGCAAAAACAGAAGCGGCTAGTAAAGCAGGCAGTGCGGGGTAGTGTTGTTGAAATGAAAGTGTTGGAGGGTGGTATTATCGCGGACTTGCAACATTGCGGTGGTAGGTGGGGCATTTTCGATGACGGGTTGAGAAGAATAGACGGAGTCGGCGGAGAGGGGGGGAAAAGCCCGCCTCGGAACTGACAGCCAAAACTAGGATTATGGCGTTTTGTGGGTGGAAATAAGGGGTTGGGTGCGTGTTGTGGTGCCTTACCGTCGACCTCCGTTCCATCACGTTTCAAAACTTTCATTATATTACGAGAGTAGGACGATTGAAAAGTGCTGAAAAAAAAAATTCCAGCACCAATCCCAATTGGATGGCGAGTTTGATCAACGAGATCCTGCCGGCCGCTGAGCCGGAATCGGCTAAAACAGAAAATAATAAAGCTCAGAAGAAGGCTGAGGGGAGGGAACGGGCGAAGCTCATCGCAGAAAAGCGAAAAGCTGAGGGCCTCGTGGCCTCGCAAAAAAACCACAACGGCCATGGGTCTCACAACAGTTCCCGATCTCGCGAGTTCGTGAAATGGGTGATATCCACCTTTCCTCTCTCTCAGAAGACGGTGGACGATGACACAACAGCGAACCCAGCGGTGCTGGATGTGGCTGCCGGTAACGGCGAGATCTCACTGCGCCTCAGTTTCTGCGAGCACATTCCCACTGCGATGGTGGACGTAAGAGAAGCGGATTTGTACAATACGCTGATGAAGAGGATCGTGGCGAAGCTGCCGAAGAAGTGGCAGGAGAAGCTGGTGGGGAAAAGCAAGGAGGAGATCGAGGCGATCAGCAGTAGTATAGGTGAGACGAGGACGAAGCTCGCAGCGAGGAGCGAAGCGACGAGGATGTGTCACTTTCGCTCCTCGCAATAAGAACGTTATAAACTAGCGAGGAGCGGAGCGACGAGATTACGAAGGCGTCATAAATACAACGAGGAGGCAATCGCTTCGAAAACATGGCTCATATTGAAACTCCTAGTTCAATTCTTCGCTTCGCTCCTCGCATTAAGAACATTCTCAACTAACTCGTCGCTTCGCTCGCCGCAGACTGCGGCTCTAACCTACCCCTGCAGATAATTGAACCGTGGAACACAATATTGCAGGTGGAAGGATCCCCAACCCTAATGCGGGCGCTGCGAAAGTCCTCCCTCCTCGTCGGCATGCACGCCGACGCGTCGACCGAACCAATAGTCCAGCTCGCTCAAAAATACAACAAATCGTACGCCGTCGTGCCTTGTTGCGTCTTCCCGAATTTGTTTAAGGACAGGAAGGTGGTTATTGACGGGGTTTGTAGGGACGTGCGGAGTTATGAAGAGTTTGTCGAGTATTTATCGGCATCGGATCGTGCTGAGCGATGTACATTGAAATTTGACGGACGAAACGTCTGCATTTTTGAGAGGAGTAGAGAGCTTTTTGACATCGGGGAGATTGTTGCTGAGAATGCGAAAGTTGGGATGGATGTGGGGGGGCGGGGGGGTGATTTGTTGGGGGGGTGTAACGTTTATATTTACGTACATGCGGAATGGAAAGATGAAGCGTGGGTTGATGCGGTGAAGGAGAGAGGTGGGGAGGATTTTAAAGTGATCGCGTTGGTGGACGAGGGCGAGACCGAATTCGTCCTGGACGGTGTAGATTACTACGTGAGATACATGAAGGAGGAGGGGGAGACGGAATGGCAAACGTTTTTGCGATTGAAGGGGAAGTGGCTAGGGGGGGGGATGCGGAGCTTGATCAGCGTGATCAAGGGAAATAATTTTAAGGCGAAATTTGAGAACGAGGAGGAAGTTAAGACGTGGCCAGTTTGGAAGAGCATGGCGGCGACGTTTCAGGAGAGCGAATGGTGGGAAACGAGACCTGGCGCCGTGGAGGAGCGATGCCACGTAATCTCAGGCAGCGCGACGCTCACGATTCAGGAAGAAAACGTAAGGACGATTGTTTCAATCGAAGCGGGAGATAGAGTCGTTTTTCGGAAGGGATTTTCATGTGAGTGGAGTGTGGCGGAGGAGGGAATCGGTAAATTCTACCAGTATTACGACGAGCGAGGGGAGATATGGAAGCAAATAGGTAAATAAATAAATGAATGAATATAAGAATTTTTTGAATGATCGATTGTTCATATTTTTCCTCCAACTTGTTCCTTTAATTCCCGTTTCAATTTTTTGCAACCCTTTCCCCAATTCCTAATCCCCCGTTCCCCCCACAATTCCCCGTCCCCCCCCCACACACATAAATACACTCATCCTCCCGAATAACGACAAGCTCACCACGCCGGACGCGATGAGTAAGTTCAGGTTACTGTAGACCTGCTCGTTGCAGAACGCGCCTTTCGGATTCTTCTTGTGCTGCGGCAAAACGAAATCGACCGAATTCAAGCTAGCCGCGATCTGCTCGATGAACTTGATCTCCTCGAGCCTCGCAGTCGCCCTCTCCGCCTCAAGGTTCGAGAAGCAAGATTTCCCGTCCTTGTCAACGAGGAAGTACGACTTCCCATCGTCGTCAGTCTTCTCGTCGCCGGGAGCAGTGGGGAGGACCTTGAGGCAGTAGGGTATTCCGCCAACTTCGCTGCAATCGTATGCTTCGCCATAAATACACAAGTTCATAAGTTCGCGAGGAGTCTCGGTGAATTTATCTCCGCCTGAAAGCTTATTGATATACTCGAAGGAAACACTAAGGTCCAGACTGACTGCTCCTGTGGCTTCCCAGGCAACATCACTTTCGTCAACTAGAAGCTGATGCCCGTATTCAGCGAACTTAGCATTTCGCTCCGCGAGCTGTTCCGCGTACGCGCGCTCTTCGATAACGACAAGGTCGGTGCAAACCTAGCGATCCTCCGCGCTGAGCGCCTCAAAGTCCGTTTTAATAGGCTCCGGGTTGTTATGCAAAGCCCAGCTATTTTCCTTTTTATGCTCGTGGTCGTCAGGCAACCTCTCCTGCCACTTTTTCGCGAACTCGTTGAAGGCGGAGGGAGACTTGGTGATGGAGGGGAGACCTCAATCTTCGAGGACGACGGCGGCGTTGGGCGTCGAGAGGATCTTGGCTCCGTCCTTCGTGACGAACTCGCCTTCTTTCACGCCATCGTCTTCTTCCGGGACGGAGCTGTAGTGACTCTTGGATTTCACGAAGAGCTTCATGAAATTGGCGCTGGGGAGCTTGCCGATCTCCCCTTGGTTTGTATCCATATGACCTTGAGCGCCAATAAAGTTCCTCTTCAAGAGTATGTTCCGGTAATCTCCTAGCGAGGAGTACATGCAGGTGAGCGGGATCGGGTTTGCGCCCTCTTGCCCTACCCATCCGTCTCCTCCACCAGAAACGGTGCCCTCGACGAATATGAGGGTAAAAATGATGAAGTCTGCTTTAATTTCCTTCGCGCGATTCGCGACCACCGTCGCCCTCTCGCGCGTTGAGCAAATGATGACCTCTCCTTCTCCAGCAGTTGAATCGCCGGTTGTCGTGGTCGTAGGTGGGTCGGTCTCCATCGACGTTTTCGCCTTCTTCGAAGAAGGCTGAGGAGGTTCGTTCTCCATCGTCGTTTTCGCCTTCTTCGAAAGCTGCAAAAAAGGATGAGCAGAACTCGCTATCTTGTTTAGGATATCCTCCACCATGCCGCCAAGAACGCCATAGCACGCAATCACCTTCTCCGTTGTCATCGCTAGAAAAGCGAAAATTGCACCTTGAAAGTCGGCTCCATCGGCTCCGTACCATCCAAATAGGCCCTCATAACCGCTGTCGCTACCGCGACTGTCGAAAAAAATACGCGAAACAAATTCAGCTATTTCTTCAGCGCCGTGTTCTTGGTCGAGGTCGACGTCCAAGACTGGATGCGAGCGGAAGTCAAACCAAATCGTCAATAGATCATTTGTGTCATTCGAAAGGGTGATAATCTCCTCGTCATTGTTGTCGTCCTCTGTGAGCTCGAGCATTTTGTCGCAAATCGAGAACGCTTTGTTGGCGGCGCCGATGCGGTAGAAGGCATCCGAGCCCCAGTTGAGGTACAGCGGATCAGGTGAGCCGGTCACGTCGGTCATGTCGATACTTTTCAGCGCCACCTGTCCAAGCTGCTGAAGCTCGGCGCGCTGCTTCTTGAGCTGCTCCCTGAATTTAATCTTGTTGGGATCAAGGTCGGTTATCTTCTCCTCGGGGGAGGCGGAGATCTCCCTGAGGATCAAGGAGAAGGGGATTCCGTAGAAGCGGAGGCAAGCGGTGGACGCCGCGACTTCTTCGTCGGTGATCTTCTGGCCATTTAGGATTTTAACGACAGTCGAAAAATGCTCACGGGAGAACGGAATCGTGTTTGACGATCGAAATGTTGGTTGCGTCGTCTTCGTCTTCGTCGTCGTCGCCGGCGGCGGAGGTCTTGAAACGGATGAGCCCCGCAAGCATCGTGTCCGGAAACTCCGAGAGGATCTTCGACGCTGAGAGCGCGAAGGACTGGGAGTCTTGAGCGAGCTTTTGGAGCGCTTCCGTTTAAGTCTTTTTCTCAGTGCGCGTCCTGGCGGGTTTGGCAGGGGCGACGTCGGGGCTCGGGCAGGTGACGTAGAGAATGGTGTTGTTCTTGGGGTCGACAGAATCGACATCCCAAAGGTTCAGCAAGACGATGTGTTTCGTTCCTATTTTGAGGTTGTTAAACTGCGACGAGCGAAGAGCGAAGAGCGGAGCGACGAGTTAGTTTAGAATGTTGAGCGTTCGTTATTACTCGTCGTTTCGCTCCTCGTACCTCGTGCTCGAGGTCCTTACGGAAGAGGAGCCCGCCGCCGCGGACGGTAGTCACTTTCGAGGTCAACGTATCGTCGCCGTTGTAGATGAGGGTCTCGCCGCCGGTTACTTCGGTTCCTTTCTCGTTGAGGGAGAGAATGAGGGTGTACTCGGTAACGACGTTGGAGGTGAGGTTCAAGTAGTCGTGGTGGCGGGAGAAATAACAGCCGGGCTTGTACTCGATCTCGTTCATGTCGTTGTGGTACAGGTGGAGGGCTTTGCCGGTTACTATGGTTGTCGCCATGATGTCATTCTCGATGATGGAGAAGAGCTCTCGGCTCTCGTGCGTGCAGTACAACGAGTCGCTCCGCAATTCGTCGACGAACTTGAGCTCCTTCTCGGCGGAGTAGAGCTCGGATTTCAGAAACGGCGTCGTCGTGTTACTTTTCAATGCAGTGTCCAAACGCTCCACGTTCAGAGCGGTGAACTCGTGGGCAAAACGCATTTGTTAAGCGGGTTTTGCTGGCGCCGCGGGATAGGACAGGGATTGGCTAGAATTCTTTTTGGGGGGGGTTGGTGCGTGTTGAGGAAGTTGAGGGGGGACTGGTATACTATGAGTGTACGTAGAAGGAGTAACAGATTTTGGGGTTGCGTGTGGGACGGTAAAATCGACGAAACTAATTTTGAGGGAAGAAAAGCTTAAAAGTTTAACAGTCAATTTCTTGAAATCTACGTACCACAACGTCCCAATTAATAGCCTTTGAGTCTAAGGTTACCTACGAGAGCCGAAAAACCAATAGGAAGCGCGGTGGAGAGGACGAGGAGAAGGGAATGATGAGGGGTTTATCCGAGATCCCGCCGGCGGAGAGTTCCCCGAATTTGACGACTGTTCCCACTGCCCCTGCTAGGGTGTACAAAATCATTGTGATCGGAGCCGGCGCAGCGGGCTTGGCTGCTGCGAAGTCGCTGTCCGCAATCGACGGCGTCACCGTGACGGTGCTCGAAGGTCGAGACAGGATCGGAGGCCGCATCGACTCACGCGAAATTGGTGAAGGCGGCCCCAAGGTCGATATGGGGGCAGCCTGGGTGAACGGCAACAACCCGTCGAATCCACTGACGCCATCAACGGTGATCTTTGGCTCGTTGGCGGAGACAGACTGGGACGCGGCCAAGTACTTCGAGGCCGTAGGCACAGTCAACAACCCCACCCCCTCCTCTCCTCTCTCCGGAGACGACCTCAAGAGAATGAAAGAGCTCCACAGGGTCACCTGGGCTCTATTCAAGCGGAGGCAGAGCGCGGCGCTCTTACGCGCGAGGTACGAACGAAATGAATCAGCGAGAGACCGAACGAAGTGAGGATGTGTAGGTGGACTGAACTTGTCTAATAGTCATCGCTGCGCTACTCGTCCCTATAAACCCACAAATTCTAACACGGCTCACTTCGCTCGCTCGTTCAACAGGAAGGGCAAGGGGTTAGACGATACTCTTTGGAACACGGTGTGTTCTCTGAAGTCGAAGAAGTTCAAGGGGTACAAGTCTCTATGCGAGCGCGACAAAACTCTCATGCGCTTCGCGTGGGAGCAGATCACTGACATGGAGTACGCCGCTACCCCTGAAAGTCTCTCCATGATCTTCTGGGACTGCGACAACGACCAGCACGATGACATGTTCATGTTTCGTGACGGTTTCAAGACGATAGCGGAGCAATGGGCCGCTGACGTCGACGACATCCGGCTCGATTGCAAGGTCGAAAGCATCGACGTGTACCCTAACACGGCGGGCGGCGGCGTGTCCGTGAAAATCCGCGGGTCAACGCCGTTGTTCGCTGACGCCTGCATCGTCACGCTTCCGCTCGGCGTGTTAAAGGCAGGTACCATGGAGTTCCAGCCTCCTCTGCCGTTGGAGAAGCTGAACGCGATTTCGCGCCTCGGAGTCGGCCTCATGAACAAGGTTGTGCTTCATTTCGAGGGCTGCTTTTGGGAGGGGGGGGGGAGGGGGAGGAAAAGAATACGGCGAAGGAATGTAACTCTGAAGACTCCGACTCTGAGGAGTCGGAAGAGGATCCTCACGTTCTCTATCGCGTACCCATGGATAACGCGAGGAAACTTCCGGAGGCGCTGGAGACGCCGTTCATCGTGAACCTCAAGCCCGTCACTGGCGAGAATATCCTCGCTGCGTACCTCACGACGGCGTCGGCCGCGCTGCTCGAGGAAAAGAGCAACGAGGAGATTCAGGTCCACATTTTGAAGATTCTCGGCTCTATGTACGGAGAGGAGACTGTGAAGGCCGCGAACGTGACGGATTGCGAAGTTTCGCGCTGGGCGAGCGACGAGTTTGCTTGCGGCAGGTACGAAGTCGCGAGGACGAAGCCCAGCGAGGAGCGAATCGACGAGATGAATATCTTGCTTCGCTCCTCGTAAAGTAGATAACGCGTTGTCCATGAACGAGGACTCGTGGTCTATGAACTTGTTGCTTCGCTCCTCGTAAACTAGAGAACGCGTTGTCTATGTACTCGTCGCTTCGCTCCTCGCTGGGAATGCGACAATTACGCAGTCTAAACGCTCAAGTTGCTTTCATTCGCTACGTAATTCTAACTCGTTAAATTACGCCACTCCAAACTTCGACTCGCTACGCTCGTCGCTCGCAGCTACTCGTACATGCCCGCCAATGCTTCGCCCCGCGATCGCGCTGTCCTATCGAAAGCTGAAGGGCCGCTTTTCTTCGCCGGGGAGCACACCTCGCACGGTCCGTTCATTAGGAACTCGAACACCAACGAGGGAGGATACCCGTCAACAGTTTACGGCGCTTATCTTAGTGGGGAGAGAGCTGCGAGCGAGGCGGCGAAGTTACTGGGGCTGGACATTGGGAAGAAGAGGCCGCAGTCTGAGGCGCCCAATGTTAAGGACAGGAAATATTCTTCGTGAAGCGAGGGGGGAGAAGGAGGGGGGCGAAGCGGGTGGGATGGTGGGAAGTAAAACTATTAGCATGCAAAGATTAATTCATTCTTGCTCTTTTTTTAACTGCTCTATTCGCTTCGCATTTCTCTTGCTGATTCTCTCCCACGTCTTGTCCTGCTCTGCTTTCGTCATGGAGTCCCAATTCGATATTCGCCTGCGACGAGCGTAGCGAGCCGCGCGAGGTTTGGAGTTAACGAGTTATGATTGGGTGGGGGTGAAGGCGGATTGCGCGTTTGACTAAAACTAAAACTACTTGCGCAGATGAATTACGACCGTAATTGTCACATTCCCGGCAAGGAGCGAAGCGACGAGTTTATAATAGACAACGCGTTTTCTACCACCAGCTCGTCGCGTGTAATTGTCGCATTCCCAGCTCGTCGCTTCGCTCCACGCGACTTCGTACCTTGTGGTACCGTCGCTGTTGATTATGATCGGACCGAGTTCAGCAAAGTCCAGAGTCTCGCCGACCTTCAGCGATCGAATTTTCTGCTCCGCGTTTGCCTCCACATCGCCCGAAGTAGGGGGGAGTGCTAGGACCTCTTCTTTGACTTCTTCTTTGCCGACGCCCGACTCAGGTGTGACCTCCTCTTTGCTGATGCCCGCCCCCGACGCGCCTTCATTTGACATGGTGATGAAGGTCAAGTAGATCCCGCTATTAGTTATGGGAAAGAAGAGCAGGAAGCTCTTGGCGGAAATTAGTGCGAGAAATATCACAACGTATCGTAGCATGTACGTAGCATGCAGGAGAATCGGATTAGTGAGGGAAGGTGGTTGTGCTGGAAAAAATTGAAAGGATTAGTGTGCTTCACTTACGCACACACAGACTCATTTGAAGACACCACTCGAAATCTAGTCTCTAGCAGGTACGCTCTCAACATCAACAGCCCGAATAACCCTCAAACCAATCCCACAGCAGTAAGCACATTTTCTAATCCCATCGCTATTCTCGTCTCATCTCAAAAACGCGCAGAAATACAACTATCGTATCCGCAAACACACACGTACAAACGATATGACCTCTTTCTTGAAGAACGTGCGCGAGTCGCTCACTCCCACGCTGAAGCAAAGCGCATTCTTGCAGCGAGGGGTTTTGACCCCAGAAGAGTTTGTGAAGGCTGGCGACGAGCTTGTCCACCAGTGCCCTACGTGGTCATGGGAAGGGGCCAGCGATGAGAGCAAGGTGAGAAAGTGTCTCATCGCTCAGCTCCTCGCTGGCAATACGATAATTACGCGAGTAACGATACTAGAAGCAAGTACACTAACTCGTCGCTTCGCTCGCCTGCTTTTTCAGTCTCGCTCTCACTTGCCCAAGAACAAGCAGTACTTGGTCACACGCAACGTACCGTGCAAAGAGCGCTGCTCGGAGATGGAGAAGGGCGCTTCCAGCCTCGGGATGATGAAGGAGGACGGGGACGGTTGGATGCTCGAGGACGACGGAAAGGGCGGCGACGACGATGACTTCGACTTCGTCGACGAAGGCGACAGGTGAGGAACTGCGAGGAGCGAAGCGACGAGTTGGGAATGCGTCAATTGCGCAAGTTACTGCGAGGAGCGAGGCGACGAGCATTAAGAGCATTCTAAACTAGCGAGGAGCGGAGCGACGTGATTACGAAGGCGTCATAAACACAACGAGGAGGCTCTTCGAAAACGCGGCTCATAGTGAAACTCCTTGTTCAATTCGTCGCTTCGCTCCTCGGCTCGCTTCGCTCACCGCTCCTCGCATTAAGAACATTCTAAACTAACTCCCCCTCCCCTCCTCGGCTTCGTCCTCGCCTCGCTAATGCTCATCGCAGCGAGAAGCCCCCCTCGCAAGCTGAGCCAACAACAAGCCCGGTCGCCGTCGTCGACGATGACGACGAGTACGCCGACATCGACGAGTTCGAGGACGACACATTAGTAACGGACACCGCGGCCCTCACAGTGGCGGATAACATCCTGGCTGTCCGTACCTACGATGTCATGATCTCTTACGATAAATACTACCAGACGCCGCGCGTCTGGCTGTCGGGGTACAGCGAGAGCCGCTCCCCGCTCTCGGGCGATGAGATGTTCGAGGACTGCATGAGCGACTACGTGAAGCGCACCGTCACCATCGAGAGCTTCCCGTACACCGCAGCGGTGGTCATTTCGATCCACCCGTGCCAGCACGGGAACGTCATGAAGAACATCGTTGGGAACCTCACGCAGGGGGAGGGGGGGGGCGAGATTGTTGTCGAGGTGAGTTAACAAAAACAAACAGACTTGGATGCGAAACAGAGCGCCTAACTAACTTCGTTTCGTCGTGCAGCAATACATGTTTGTGTTCTTGAAATTCGTCGCGAGCATGATCCCGACGATAAACTACGATTTTACCAACGCGGTTGAGACTGGTGGTGGGAGCGGGAAATAACTTGAGAAAGTTAAGCGTTTTTTATTATTCCAGATTGTTGTTTTATCACTTTTTTATACGAAGCTAGCGAAGGCTATTTCTTGCGACAGACAGCTCCCCCGTCGATATTAAAGAAGTGGATTTACAGACAAATATCTAATAATTATATAATACGTTTAACGCTCTCCAGTCCCCTCTCACCCCCCAACATTTAATTTAACGCTCTCCAGCCCTCTCACCCACCAAAATTTCCCTTACACTCATACTACCCCTCCGCCTCATTAATTTATCGTCGTCAACCCTTCCCCGTGTCTTTTTATAATTGACGCGAAACTCGAGCGGGATGAAATCATTCGGCACCTTATCTATCCAGTTGTCAGTGAACCATGCCGGCTTCTCGTCCTCCAATTTAGCCCAACTATTCAACGTCCACGGCTTTACCAGCTCGTCAGCCCACCTAGCATACACATGTAGATGACAGAAGAAAATTGAACTCTTCTCTATATCTTGGTCTTCTCGTAACCCTACAAACCATTTCCGATTGAAAGAGCTCGTGGTGTATGTTTCGTAAAATGTGTGAAGATATTCACGCTTTATAACCGACGCAAACGATACCAACGATATTAGCCAGATGGAATATAAACTCCCCCAACACCGCTCGCAAAGTGTCTTCGTCAAGAGCAGGATTCGTATATTTGTAGTGGTAATTGGTGACTCTCGCAGCCACCCTGCTGTGATCGCCACTGATCACGAACTCCACATGCGCGTATATGTTGCCCATCTTCGAGTTATAGAAGCCATTCAAAACTTAGTCGTCGAAAAGGTAGTTCTTAATTCCTGGAAAGGTATGGCTCCCTCCATCTCCATGCCGTTGATGAGGCCCCTGGCTGCGTCTATCATCGCGTCCTCTTCATCTGCATATTTTTTTATAACGTTGCTCATCTGTAGAACCTTCTCGTTCTCGGTGTCAACGTCGGCGTTGTAATCCTTCATGAAAGTGTTGGCCTCAGGAGACTTCAAGCACCTAAGCGCAGTAGACTTTGCGTCCTTCATGGGCAAGATCTTTAAGCTTCACATTTGGGAGATAGTCGAGCGTTTTTGAAGGATCTTACCGATGGACGAGATCTTGTCGGAATTGCTGAGGTCTTTAATGGACGGGGCGTCCTGGGTCTTGATGTCGTTGGAAATGCTCAGGGTGGTGCTCAGGGTGGCGTTGTTGCCGAGAGCGGTGTCTTCTTATGGTTCCCCTTTGTACTCCTTCATGGCGACGAGGTTTCCATTTTTTTTCAAGAAATTTTCCGCAAAGCTGAAGAATCCAAGGAAAACCGTATTGACAAATATGAGGTCGGCTTCGTCTACGGTCTTCCCCACTTTGAGATATTGCAGCAAAAGGTACTTCATGTCTTGCAAAGTGAGGGACAGGGCGGGGGTTGTGCTTTTCGTTTCGGGGGGGGGAGAGTCCATGTGGAACGAAGGGACGTTGTGAATGGATTCGAGGGGCGTTGTGAATGGATTTGAGGGGCGGTGGCGATTGAGGTGGGCAGGATGCGGATAAGGCTATAGATTTGGGGTTGCGCTAGGTTGTGTTGTTATTTTGAACGTGTTACTCATTAATAAGATCTGAAAATCACTTCGGAAAAAGATCTGAAAATAATATTGGACGACGATAAATTGCCTGTACATCCCATCCCATCTTCCCTGCTCTCCCCCTACATGCACCACAAAAACACTAACGGCTTGGAAGAGTTGAACAGCCTTTATTGTTCGACTTAAACTTTTTCACTCTCCCCACCCTCGTGGGTTAACTAGGCAATTGAAATCATAAAATTAACTTGTCAGGATTTGCTTAGCGAAAACTAGCGCTAACGCGCCTTTTCCGTTATCGCGTTCCCCGAATTCAACCCGCCCATGGAGGATGATGGAGGCATGTCTGTTGTTCGGCTGAAGCCTCTAGGCGCAGGGGGATGCTGCGTCGAATCCAGCGCCGAATCGAAAACGGACGCCTCCCCCCCCCTCACCTACAACATCGCCCCCGGCAACAAGTCCATCACCGTCTACAACAAAACCTGGTCCTACCCCAAGCACGTGATCCCCCCCACATCCTTCCAAGAAGAAACATATGACAAATTTGTTCCCGTCCGCATTCAGTCTTGTCTCGAGGGCTTTAACGTCAGCATCATGGCGTACAGGCAGACAGGTAGTGGAAAACACACATACAATGTTCGGCCCACCCGGAATAATGGGTAGGGCTGGTGCCGGAGAGGTAAGGCGCAAGACGCAAGACGAAAAACGAGGACGCCAGAACGAGGAACGAATCCACGAGCTGACAATTCATGGTTATTCATTCTAATACGGCTCGCTTCGCTCCTCGGCTCGCGCAGTACGGCACCACCGTCACCCCCAACTACGGGATCTTCCCCCAATCCATCATCGAAATATACAATAAATTGAAGGAGGCCCGTTCAACGCCTTACGTTCTTATGGCGTCGACTATAGAACTGGCTATCACTGGCGCCGTCGATATGCTCACCGGCGAGAGCGCCAGCAGGGAAGGGGAGACATGTTACTGGGGTTTGAGCCAAGGTTCAAAGATCCAGGTCAACGTCTCTTCCAATCCGCCCAAAGCCATAGGCCAATCGTGTATAGTCCTGAACGACGAGAGCGATATTTTGAAGGTAAGGGGTGAAACGCGTTTGTGTTAGTTTCTCTCGCTCCTCGTGCTAACAAAGCGAGCCCAGATCTTCCAGGCAATATCATCACGAAACACTGCGGGCACTGAAATGAACGATTCCAGTTCTCGCTCCCATTGCTTCGCGTGGTTGACCCTATTCGCTCTCGATCCCGCAACTGACAAGGTTCAGACATCTCGTTTTCAGTTCGTTGATTTAGCCGGTAGTGAGCGCTTAAAGGACGCGCACAACGGCGAAACCAACGTCCGCAACTCGGTCGACATGAACCTAATAGCCGGCTTCGCCAACAACTTCTCCCTGATGATGCTCTCAACCTGCATCCGCGACATCGCCCAATCCATCCGCAAAAGAAAAAGGGACGGAAATATCCTTCCGCAAGTACATCGGCGAACTAGTACCCTTGTTGTCTGAAAGTTTGACTGGGACCGCACCTAGTTTGATAATTGTGTGTCTCTCTCAAGGTGAGCGCGATGAGCGGCGAGCGAAGCGAGCCGAGGAGCGAAGCGACGAGTTAGTATGGAATGTTTTAATAACTTCACGCGACGAGCGTAGCGACGAGCGGCGAGCGTGAGCGAAGCAAAGTGGAGCAAAGTGAAGCGAACCGAGGAGCAAACCGAGGAGCGAACCGAGGAGCGAACCGAGGAGCGAAGCGACGAGTTAGAATAGAATTTTAATAACTTCACGCGACTCGCTATAACTCGTTAGAATTACGTAGTGACGAAAGCGACGCTATTTTCGTAGATAATTTCTAACAAAACGCTCCCGTCACAGCACCCGCGAACGTGATGCAATGCAAGTTTGCCCTGGACTTCGGCGCGACATTCAATAAATTAATTGTAAATTTCAAGAAGCCAAAGTTTGTAAATATTCAATCAATTGAAAAGAAGGCGACTGAAGCGAAAGAAACGGCTGAAGGGGCACTGGCGCGATCACAAGCTCAAAGTAAAACTAGATCCCTAAGGGAAGCTCAGATTGTTGACGCAGATTATTTGTTAATGGTGGTAGAAATGTTAAGATCCTAGGTGGTTTAGGCATTTTATTGTCCAAAATTGTAGCCTAATTTGAAGGGCTTGTTTTTTTAATCTTATCTATCCCACATGAGCTCGTTCTCGACCAATTCCTTACTAGACTTGATCTCCTTCATGTACACCTTCGACCCTCTCTCCGTATCAACCTTCTTTTGCTTCGACTCCGGTAGATCCTCCAACGACACGAGCCTGAAGCTGCGCTCTATGAAAAATTGCACGGTCAGGGTCGACAACACAAACACTTTCGTGGCGCCGCTCTCCAAGCAAAGCCGCTCCAAATAACCCAGCATTGCGTCTCCGCGCCCCCCCCTCTGGTAATCAGGGTGAACGACGAGGCACCCGATCTCGGCGTACTCGTCGTCATACCGCCTCAGCTGCCCAGTCGCGACAATGAGATCGTCACGAGTGTACACGTAATACGTACTAATATCCTTCTCTAACGCTTGTCTTGTCCTCTCAATTAAATTCCCCTCCCTCACCAGCGGCGTTATCAAATCGTATATCCCGTTGACATCCTCGACCTGAGCGCGGCGGATGCCGTCGTAAAGGTCTCGGCTGATGAGGGTGCCGCTGCCGTCGCGGGTGTAGAGCTCTTGGAGGAGGGCGCCGTCGACGGGGGAAATCAGGTGTGCTCGTTTTACGCCGTTGCCGAGGGCGGTCATTCCCCACCCTGCTTTTCCCAGAAACTCTCTGTGTGTGGGCGGGCAGCGAGCGAAGCAGAGAGCGAAGCGAGCTGTGTTAGTGGTGGAGAAATAGCGAAGTAGCGAAGCAACGAGCGAAGCGACGAGCGTAGCGACGAGCGTAGTGACGAGCGTGAAGTTATTAAAAACATTCTATACCAACTCGTTGCTTCGCTCCTCGGCTCACTTCGCTCGCCTCTCGTACCTCTGATTCTTACAAGTAACCTCCTGCGGTATTTGCACCCTCCACCCATCATTATGAACATTATTATGCATCAACAGCTGATTCGCCTCACTCAACCTCAAGCTCTGCACGACTTTCTCGTTCTCGTTCCTCAAGCACGCGCCTTTGGAGAGGTAGTATATGAGCTTTTCGGCGGATAAGGCACCGGCGACGGTTGAGGCGAGACCTGAGACGAGCGGCGAGCGAAGCGAGCCGAGGAGCGAAGCGACGGGTTAGAGTTGCGCAGAGACGAAAGCGGCTAGTAGCGCGGATAATTCGCGCAAATAGAGTGTTCATAGCTCGTCGCTTCGCTCCTCGCAGCGGCTTACCTTCGGAGGGGACGTTGAACATTTCACCGGAGGGGGAGACGCCGAGGGAGGTTAGGATCACTATGTCGCCTGAGTTGAGACTGTGGTAGGAGGGGTGTTAGTTATTATATTATTATAAACGTCGTTCTGTCTCGTTTTATTTTTTTTCTCCTCACCTCCTCTCAATCGCCTCCCTCTCAATCTTCCTCGTCGTCCCAGAAAACAAATAATCACACCCATCCCTAACCCCAATCGGCTGACTACTATAAAAATTCCCCCCCACAACATTCCCTCCCTTCACGCTCGATTCACTCGTTCCTCCGTTTTCGTTGAAGATGAAGGGTTTGACGCCTCGCCGGGAGGTGGACTTTATGGAGCGGGCGAGTTGACGTTCTACTTCGAAGCGAACGTAGCCGGCTTCTTCTTTTACTACACGGAGGGTTGAGGAGTCTGTTATTCTCATGCCGTTTGAGTAGCGATTGACCTGTTGTGTGGTGGTTGGGTGGGGGTGGGTTAGAATTTTTTAAATGTTTATTGAGGCGAGGAGCGAAGCGACGAGGCCGAGCGTAGCGAGGCCACCGAGCGAAGCGAGGATGTGTAGGCGCAGCGAAGCGGACTGAGTGAATACATGACGAGCAGCAGCAAATGGACAGAACGAATACAAATAGATGACGACCACAATACTCCCGCTTCTCGTTATTCTAACTCGTCGCTTCGCTCCTCGTTCTTAATAGGATTTTTTTTAATTTTTCTCACCTCCACATCATCGTCATCAAAACCCATTCCCAAATCAGCCGCCTCCTTCCTCCTCTTCATCCTCTCGTCGACCTGCGGCCTACAGCCAATAACCACGACAACCTTTATCCCCAACAACCATATCAAAGCAATATCATCACAAATATTCCTGTGAGGAATAGCGAGCGAAAACATCTCCGAGTTAGTATAGAAATTATTAGTTCGTTAATACTCAGCCTCCGTATTACTCATCCTTCAAAACATCTTCTCCTCACCTAATACTAAGTTTACTCCCCCCCCCATCCCCCGCGTTATTAGGAAAAGGACTACTCGTATCGAGTGTGTCAAGGATTTGCGTACTTGTTATAAGCTCGCCGGGGATGTGGATGACGATTTTTGAACCACGGTGACGGGCGATGTATCCTCCGGAACCACGGAACATGTCTACGAAGGAAGTCTGAGGGTTGGGGGAGTGAGGGGGGAGATGAGCGACGAGGCGAAGGTGTTAGAGCGTTATACGTATGGTAGTCGTATGAAACTGAAGCCTACGCTCTCGCAGACGTCAGACTACGCTGAACGACGTAAGACCTCTCGGGCGGGTCTCGGCCTCGGAAACCACCTGTACGCCCGCTTCGGGCGCAGAGACGACAACGTTCAAGGAACCACACATAAGCTGAGGGAGCGCGCACGCCGTCATCGACGACGGGGAGAAGCAACGAACGTACGGTTCGATCGAGCAAGCGAGAGCGCAGAAGAGGACGGAGGACGGTCGTCGACCCAACCGACGTCTCCCATAAAATATCCTCACCGGTAGTATACTATACTTATGAGCGTCAGCTGGTATTTGACTTGAAATAGTTAATTCCGGACCAGAGAATGTTTTTATACTGCTTATACTTGACTCGATACTTGACTCAATACTTGACTCGATACTATCAGAGCTACTTGTTGAATCACGTAAATTCGAATTAAGGTGGGTGGAGAGATGAGTAGGGGGGGGGAGGAGGAAGGAGGAAGTGGGGGGGAGGAGGGAGAGGAGGAGAGAGAGGATGGGGAGGAGACGCATGATGAACTGCGGTGAACTGCCGGGAGTCGCTTTGAGTTTGAGTTGTTTGCGTGGGAATAGGGGGGTTTGGAGTTACTTTGGGTAGGGAATTAGGGTCTGGTAGGGTGTACTTTATATCGATTTAGTGGAAATACGAAGTGTAGAGAACGATATGCGAGACTGAAAATTGCCCTGATCCCAGCAGATTGTCTAGAAAAAAAGAGGATACAACCCGGACCGTACCATGGATATTGACGTAAGCGACTTGTGGAACTATAACGACTAGGCGCAAAACTATCCTTGATGTAACGTATTGTGCTCTGAAAATCCAATTATGAGCGATCCCATCGTGGTCCCAAATCGTGCGCGAAACGCTATATTTCATCCCACCTCTCCTCCCTCTATACAATTACCCGCACTCTCAACTCCCCCCAACTAACTCCCCATCCTCCTCCTCCCCCACCCTCTCCCTCCCCCCAGGATGATTGGGACGTAATGGACGACTCCACCCCAACCGTTCCCCCTAACAAAGTCCCGCTAATGTCCTTCTGTCCCACCCACAGTAGCATGTTGGTACCAAAAGAGGATAGAAAAAACAAAACTCTACGTTACGCGTGTAAATTATGTGATTATAGTGAAGTTGCACAGAGTAATTTAGTTTATAGGTGAGTTTAAAGATGCGCTCCAGACTCTTCAGATTATCTCCGGCACGCCTGAGAGAACGCTCGCCAGTATGAGGCCTCGGCCCACACTAAGTTCACACATTGGCGCTCGGCCAACTTTACGCGGGAGAGAGTGACGAGATGGGCACCTCAAGTGCAGAACTCAAGGGACTACACACTCGTGAGGATGACGCAACTCATCGACTTCGTAACGTCGCTGAAACGGCGAACGTCAGGATCGGTGGCCGGAGAGGGGGGGTGGAACGTAGTTAAAGAAATACGGCCGTATCCCCTGCGCGCGAGGCTTGTTAGAATCGGGTGGGGGAGAAGGAGCTGGAGCGTCAACTACTACTAGTATTAGAGCGAATTATTCATATAACCAATACTAACCCTCACCCCCATCTCTCTCTCCTCCTCCAACACAGAAACCAACTAAAACAACAAGCCGAAGACATTTTAGGCTCCGTATCCTCCGCTTTATCCGACGACCCAACCCTCTCCCGATCCGACGAAGTAAACTGCGAAGAGTGCGGTCATAAAACTGCCGTTTTCTTTCAGAGTACTGCAACGGGGATGAACTGTTTACCGCTGGTTTTTATTTGTTGTAATTGCGGACATAAGTGGGTTAGTAAGACTGATTAAAAGAGGAAAGGAGAATGTAATTATTTTGTTTGATTAAAAGAGAGTTTTGGGGGAGTTGTTGGGTTTTTTTAAGATTGTTGGGAGGGTAGGTAGGCGACGACTTCGGAAATTGGATCGTGAGAATAATCGCCGCTAACGCCAATGCTGGAGGTGACAAGCTTGAAGCAGTCGATGAAGACATCGTAACCAAGCGTTTGAAGCGAGTCTGGGGGTCATCCATTTTAGTTCTGAGCAACCTTCGAAGGCAGATTCACCTAATTCTTGAAGGTTTGTGCGGATGAGATCGACATTGTCTAGACTGCGGCAAAGGGCGAAGGCGTATCCTTCCATTGATGTTAACGTCGTCGGGAAAGATACGGAAGTCAAACTACAGCAATTGTAGAAGGCAGCTGTACCGATCTCTCAACTCCTTCGGGGATATCAACAACGACGAGATTGACGGCGGAGTGGCAGGCACATCGTCCGACCTTCGTAATATTTAGAAGGAAGATCACCCGCGTTACAAGCTTACTCCTCTCCTCTCGATCCTCAGCCACCCCCCAATCTATATGATTCCCGTCGTGAACGATAATCGCGCCGCTCTCAACGCCGTCGCTGATAAACCTGTCCGCCACGCGCGACCACGGCTTCGAAACCACCCTCATCTTCATCAGCGTATCGTCTGGGATTAACGGGACGAGTAGCCTACGGAAGTCGTCGGTGTTGAGGAAGTTATTGCCGCTCAGGAGGACTTCGCAGCGGAGGCGTAGACGTAGAAGCTCAACTAGGACGGACTTGTTGTCCTTCTTCTCGAACTTGACTGACCTATCGCTCAACTCGGCTCGAAGCTCTGGTTTCCTGAGCTTGGTGATCCAGGTCGGAGGAGCAGTGGAAACTGTCGTCGAAATTGGGGAACTCTCCGCCGGTGGGTCCTCGAGAATCGACTCCCCATTATCGCCCCCCTCGACTCCCACTCCCCTCTTCCCACTCCTTTCTCGGCTCTTGTGATCATCTTAAGACTCGTTGGCTACATAATTGGACATCGTGGTACGTAGGTTTCGAGAAATTGATTGCTAAACTTTCTCAGATTTTCTTCCCTCAATTTTAGTTTCGTCGATTCTACCGTCCCACATGCAACCCCGAAATATGTTACTCTTTCTACGTACTCTCGTAGTATATAAGATGTCTCCCCTCAATCCCCTCAAAACGCACTAAACGCCCCCAAAAATGAAATCTAGCCAATCCCGGTCCGAACCCGCTGCTGTGGCGAAGCCCGCTCCCTACTGCGCCTTTCCCGGCTGCAAGGTCCCTCCCACGAAGACATGCTCCCGTTGCAAGGAGACTCAGTACTGCTCCAAGAAGCACCAGACGGAGCACTGGAGGTGGCACAAGAAAATCTGCGTCCCTCCTGATAAGACACCTCCGACGTTCGTTCCTCCCGCTCCCCTCGGTCCTCTCAAGGGATCTGTCAACGAAGAGGAGGACGAAGAGGATACGTGTATTGTCTGCTTCAATAACGTTGTTAACGCGAATTTGAGACCGTGCGGGCACTCGGCGACGTGCAAGGGGTGTACGGAGAAGCTGAGGGGGAGGAACGAGCCTTGTCCGCTCTGCAGGAAGAAGATTGCGGGGTTTACCTTGGGTAAATGGCAGAGCACGATAGGCGAGCACGGGCTGTGGCCGACGTCGCTGAAGAACCTGACGCAGCTCGCGAGTGGGGAAGGATTTAACGAGTACTTCCAGAAGCATTTCAACGGGAACGAGGAGGCGTACTTGAGGTGGAAGGAAGTTTTTGACGTTCTGGAGATCGGAAATGCCAGAGACGTAGGCCCGGATCTACCGCTGGAGGAGCAAGTGCTGAGGATTACAAAGTCGGAGGATTTGGGGAAGCTGAGGGCGTTGGCGAAGCTGTGCAGTCGGGAGTTCTTTGACGATCCGTCGCTTAGGGTGGTGGCGTCGAGGAGGATTTTGGAGGTTTTGGTTTTGGCGATGCCGCCGGTTGTTGTGGAGAAGAAAGTACGCGGAAAGAAGAAGCATAATAAGAATAATAACGATCCGAGGAAGCTGGAGATTTCCGACGCTAGTTTTGAGTTGGGGGATGCATGTAATCAGGTTCAAGATTTTGATGTTTGAGCACGCTCAACCAACTTAGTTGTGAGCTGGATGAGAATAACGAGTTTGAGGAGGCGAAGGAACTTTACGAGAGGTGTTTGGCGGGGATGATGAAGTTGTTTGGTGAAGATCACAGGGAGACTTTAGGGAAGTTGAATAATTTAGGATAAGTTTTAAGAGGTTGGGGAATTATGAGAAGGCGTTGGAGTATTACGAGAGAGCTTTGGAGGGGAGCTAGAGGTTGTTAGGGAAAGATCGTCCGCAAACGCTCATGGCCGTGATGAACATCGCGAACGTTTATGACGAAGGGCTGGATAATTATGAGAAAGCTGAGGAGATTTATGAGAGTGCGCTCGAGGGATACGAGGCGCAGTTCGTGAAGAAGACACGAAGAGGTGTTTGAGAAACTTCAAAAAAAATCTCAACACGAGCGGTAACAGTGAAAGGCTCGCCCAACTGATTACGAGCTACCCAGGACTCGCCTTCGAGGAATTAGACTAAAACGTGTTTGTTCTTTACATAAAACCCGAACTGTTTTAATTTCTACACTTTTAAATTTTGTTCCCCTCGAAATACGCCTCGTAAAACATACTGAATGTAACATACGCCGACCCACCCCCAATCAACCCCCCGGCAATCACATCACTCGGATGATGCCAATTATCAACCAACCTACTCGCCGCCACCCACAACGCGATAGACACCGGTACGAGCCCAACAGAAAATCGAATAAAAGTAGGCTTCTCGGCAAGCTTCAGTTTATGCATAAGGAAGAGACTAACGTACGCGCATCCAACCATACTGAGGGAAGAATGTCCGCTAGGGAATGATTTTCTGCCTTCGTTTTGTGCATTTTGGTCGGCTGTGCAGGATAAGGTTTGGTCGTCGAAACCGCACATATCGTAGAAGTTGGGGCGGAGGCGGCCTACGTAGAATTTTATGAAATCGGTTAGGAGCATTGTGGTTCCGAGGCCGAAGAAGAAGGAGGCGATGATACGGAAGGTGTCGACCCACTGTGGGG
>BLQM01000133.1:68993-91481 GCA_012489335.1 Triparma laevis f. inornata
TACGGGTTAGAATTACGTAGCGGCGATAGGAGCGTCGGTGTTTACACTGAAGCTAATAGCGCAGCTGAAATTTGAGCGCAATTAACATATTCCTAGCTCGTCGCTTCGTTCCTCGCAGTTTCTCACCACCCTCTCCAGCTTCTCCAGAGAAGCCTCCAGGTCCTCGCACTTCTGCGTCATCTGCTTGCTCAGGAGGATCGAGGAGCGCCAGCCGGAGGTCGCGTCAGAGAGGCCAGTCCTGAGGCCTTGGTTTATTCGTCGGAGCTTTGCCATGGCTATGTCGTTCACCGCGAGCTGTTCTTGCACCTGTGGGGGGGGAAGGTGGTGTGTGTGTGTGTGTGTGTGTAAGGGTTTTTCTTTTCTTCGTTAGGGTTAACCCTCGCCGTTGTTCTTTCTTTCGCTGTATCGTATCGTATCTCATCTCAGCTCACCTCCTCCTCCGCCAAAAGATGTGTCTGAGCCAGCGCGTACTCCGAGATTTCAAGGTCGCCGGATTGGAGGCTGGGCGTGCCTGTCTCGGTGTCGGGCGTGGGGGGAGGGAGCGAGTGCAGGAGCGACGGAGTGGTCGGCGTTGTGGGCGACGGAGTGGTCGGAGTTGTGGGAGGCGAAGACATGCTCGAGAGGGAGTAAGGATTTGGTGAAATTGAGCTTATTCTAAGCTTTTTTAGTTGAATTAATGGAATACTGAGGTAGAAAGTATATGTATTGTGACTGGGTTGACCTTAAATCAGTGTTGCGGACACGGTGGGAGTGGGAATTGAGGTTTTGCCGAGTGAACTGCCAAAAGTGGGAGGATTTCTGGAAGCTGTCAAGCGAACTGATTTAGCGATCCCTGACCTTATCCTGTTGGTCACGTAACACCACATCCAATATCATTCACGATTCTTATCATCGAATCATCAACATCATCAGAACTCATTCCTCAGCCCATTAGTAGTCGTCCCGTCGCAGCCTGTCCTCGCCGCCTCCATTCACAGCAAGAACATACCTCCAATGGCGTTCGAGGCGAGTAATCATGTCGAACTCTACCTCGCTGCTCTGAACCTGAACCGCTCCATCTACCGCACCGTGCTGTACGGTCCGAACCCGTCCAAGGTCAAGAAGCCCAAGAGCAGTAAGGGCATGACCATCGAAGGCCCTCCTAAGGCGAACGAGAGGTGAGAAGTTGAGTGGGAATGCGTTAATTCCGTTCGTTGTGAGGACGTCGTACACTACGCTCCTCGCATCAAGCACATTCTAAACTAACTCCCCCCTCCTCTCCTCGGACTTCGTCCTCGGCTCGCTTCGCTCGCCGTCACAGCAACGACATAACGCAGACAGAGGAGCTGTGGATGGAAGACGCCATGACGCAAAATGAAATAGACGAGAGGAGGGAGCAGATCGACTCCCTACTAAAAAGCAACCCAACGCCCAAGGCCCACGAGGCGGTCAGCAAAAAGTTCGAGGTCGACGCCGGCAAACACTGGGACGAGTTCTACAAAAGGAACGGAGACAGGTTCTTCAAGGACAGGCACTACCTCGAAGCGTCTTACCCGGACCTGGTCAAGCCTAACTTCGTCTTCATCGAGTGCGGCTGCGGAGTGGGCAACGCGCTGCTCCCGCTTCTAGAGAGCAACCCGAGTATCACTGTGATCGGCGGAGATTTCAGCAAGACGGCGGTGGAGACTGTGAAGAAGGATGAGAGGTGAGCAACGTGGACGTCGCTTCGAACGGTTCTCGCTCGTTCACGTACAACGCATTACTCTCTTTCTCACAAAATACAACTCTCCTCCCCCTTCCCTCCCTTCACTTTCACTTTCAACACAGATTCATTAAAGCTCAAACAGAAAACGTAGAGGGGGAGAGAGCAGGGAGGGCGTTCTCGGAAGTTTGGGACATCACCAAGTCGCCCTACCCGGGGACGTACAAGCCGAAGGCCGGAGGGGAGGAGGCTTCGTTCGGACAGAGCTTCGCAGACGCCGCCATGTTGCTCTTCTGCCTGTCGGCGATTCCTCCAGCCAAGTTCGACAAGAGGTGTGTAGATTCTACGCCTCCTAGTGTATTTGTGACTTTTTGTGACGACCATTTCTAACCCTCTGTCACCCCCCCTCTCTTTCTACAACAAAAGCGTAAATCACGTGAGACACTGCATCAAGGAGGGAGGACTCCTGTTTTTTAGAGACTACGGCAGACTAGACGACTCGCAGATGCACCTGCTGCCCAGCTGCCTGAAGGACACGGGGAGGGTCCTCGGACACGACACGTACGTGAAGCAGGACGGGACCATCTGCCACTATTTTGACAAAGACGAAGTCAGGGACATTTTTGAACGCAACGGCTTCGAGGTCGTAGAGCTAGAGTGGGTGCGCAGGCAGTACATGAACAGGGGCGAGGGCAAAGCCAGGAGGCGCACGTGGCTGCACGGAGTTTTCAGGAGGGTTGGAGGGGACGAGGGTTTAGTTCGGGGCAAGGAAGCGGAGATTGTTGAGGAGGATAAAGTTGGAAAAGTACAGGAAAAAAGAAAATCTTGCGAAATTAGCTAATTAGAATATAAAACAATGCTTGCGTAGTAATTTCTGAGTGCGACGGAGCTGCGTAACGTCGTGAATTTGTTGATTTTTGGAGAACCGAAAAAAAGGAGAATATTGCAAAAATAAAATAACTCCTTTTCTACGCCGCTAGAAGTCATTAGAAACACAGGACTGGTTTTAATGGCCTAGGTTGCCGTCAGTGATATTAGTGAGGGCTACGATCTATTCAAGAACGCGAGATCTGAGCGAAAATCAATTTTAGTCAAATAGCTGGAGCGAACATCGATATTCTGGTAGTTTTGAAGTTCATTTTTGGTCTTACTGGCCCTTTGAGACCACTGAGTACCCGATTCCTGTAGTAGTTTTCTTCAGAAAAGCCCATCTTCATGATTCTCCAAAATCGATTTTCACTTTCCTGGAATTTATTTACCCTACGAATGGTATATTCGGAGTTTCAAAGGACCTTAAATGGATGAATATTCCCAAAACTGACCAAAATAATCCCGAGAACATCTTTTAAAAACACTAAAATCGTATTCCTGAAATTTTGAGAGTTTCAAGTGGCATATTCTGTCACTCAGAGTCTTCAGTATTCCAAATAAAACAAGACTGTGCCTGAAAATAACCAGAATACTGACTTTCGCTACAGCGATTTGACTAAAATGGTGAGAACATTTTAAATCTGTTTCCACGATGCCAGAGAGCCACAAAGCCGAGAAAAGGAGGATCCAGAAGGCTAACAGGGCTGCAGGAATCGGGTGAGCTAATCGCAGCGCTCCTCCGGCGTTCCAGTGACCTGCCAGGACCAAAATGTTGATTTCAGTGGCCGTCAAAATGTATCGCTACTCCTCTCCTCCTAGCCCTCGAACCGCGTTCCCGCGCCACCCCAAACCCAACCTCGCCGCTAACCTCCCCACCCTCCCCACCTCGCAGTGATGAAGCCGGCCGAATCGTCCGAGTGAAGGCCGCTGCCGTAATGAGCAAATGCACTATCTGCTCAGTCGAGGTACGAAGTCACGAGCGACGAAGCGAAAAGCTGCGTGCGATTACGATAATTCCGTTCGCTACTAGTTTCTGACACGGCTCGCTTCGCTCGCCGCTCGCCGCTCGTCGCAGTTGAAAGTGACGAAGACTTGCACTGAGATTAAGCAGCACGCTGAGAACAAGCACGGCAAGACCATTGAGGAGGTCTTCCCTGACGCCATGCCTGCGGCCGCGGAGCTGAACGCCGCCCGTGCCGCCCCCGCCGCGGTCCCTGGACCGACCAAGAAGGAGAAGAAGAAGGTTGCCTCTGGAGGCCTTGACGACCTGCTCTCTGCTGGCCTCTCAGCAGCACCGGGGAAGAAGAAGGGCAAGAAATAGACATCTATCTATAGAAAAGAAGAAAACTGGAAAATTATAACGTTTTATGTGTTTGTATACTAAAAAACCTTTGGCGTGTTACATATTCATGCTCCTCCCCATCTTCATTTCCCTCCTGAACTCATGCTCATCAACCCCCCCCCCACTAGCCCTACCAGCCCCTCCGCTTCGCCCTCCGGGTCTGGGGCAACNTCATCCAACCCCCCCCCCACTAGCCCTACCAGCCCCTCCGCTTCGCCCTCCGGGTCTGGGGCAACCTGCCATATCGTCTTTTTCTTCGCCATCGCCCCCCCGCGCACCCCTGTGCTCGTGTTCAGTTCCTCTGGCACGCTCCCTCTCCAAACATCCGTGAACCACTCCGGCTTCATTTCCTCCCACCTCTCCCAAGAATTTCGAACCCAGTTCTCCACCTTGTCGTCGAACGATGACCAATACGCTCTCGTTGTACCGAATATTGTGCGTCTCATTACATCGTCGCCTTCTAAGAACACCCTTCGGGTATTCTGACAGGCTGACTCCACGCTGTAGAAGCACTTTCTGTACTCTTTATTCATTAGCGCTAAGAATAAACCGAACAAAACCGTAAGAATGATCCCCCAAACCATTGCTGTGTTCTTCAAAAGTTCCACCGTGGCTTCGCTGAAGGTGTTGGTTACGTCCGTCAAGTCCAAGTTCAAGAGCAACCCCAAGCCAATTAACGGAGTGAAGAGGTTCATAGAGAAGTAGAGCCCTCCAACACAATCGCTTGTAAGACGGGGAGTGTTAGAATTGTTTTTCGTCTGCGCTGGTAGCTTTAGTCTAAACGCGCACGCCTCTTTCTTCGTTGTGTAATTCTAATTCGTTAACACCAAACTTCGTGCGACTCGCTATGCTCGTCGCAACTAGGATAATTTCCTCACCATCTCCTTCAACTTCCTCCGCACCCCCCTCTTACGGTTCTGCATTACGACCATCAACAGCTGCAATGCAATCGACGTCGCCAAGCTAGCCAGCGACACGTTCCTGAACTCCAACATTTCGTCCCCTCCAACCCAATACTGCCACAGCACAAACACGTCAGTAGCTAAATCAGTGACGCTCAAAACCGCTCCAACGATGACACGAGCCATCAATCCCCAGCCAGCCGTCTTCACGATACCCTTACTAACCACCACCATCATTACTTCGACCCAAGTGTGCTCCTTCATCAATTCCTTCACGGCTCGGTTCTGTACCCGCCTCTGGTTAACGCCGGCTTCAGCGAGCTGCAAGGGTTCACTCACGAGTTGGATATGTTCAGCTGTCGTTACGCGCGCGCCCGCTCACCTGCTCCGTCATCAAACTCGGCACTAAATTCTTGCCGATCTGCCTCGCCTCTTTGTCGCTCACGCACACCTTTTCGTGTCGATGGCTTTGTTCATGCCCACGCTTCCTTCTAAAGTGACGGCCAGCATCACCTTGATCCACGAGTACCTCAAACACAACTCCTTTAACGCCCTACTTTTCTCGACGGCTTCCTCCAACCTCTCCACCCTCTTCTTTGACGACGCCACCCTCCACAACACATCGTGCCCGAGCGCTATTCCGTCCTCTGCAATGTATTCCTCCGGCGGCACTAATCTCTGAAAGTAGATTGAAGAGTCTGCGATCTCCTCCAACCGCCTTTCGATAAAACCTGTTTTGTTCGTGCCAAACCCCAAGAGCTCAAGAGTGCACGCAAACTCTAATTTCTTCCGACCTCCGCCCAACCTCTTCAGCCGGATTGCCACAAACTCCTTTGCTTTGACAGACCCAGGGCTTCCCTTGAAAAAAGAGCTACGGGCGCTACGGGCTCTCACAGTTCTATCATTTTTCTCTCTTTAAAGTGGAGTCACGAGGAGGATTATCGTGTCCAAGTCAACTCGTCTGAGCACCATCTCACCGGCAAATGATCGCTGACTACTGTCAAGCAGTTGGCGCCATCTAACAACCATTTTGAGTCCCCTGCCCTCCTCCACCTCCTCCACGGTCCTCTCGACGTCACCGCTTGTCTCCATGTTGGCGCGGCTGTCGAAGTCCCATCAAAAAGCTGCGACGTCTTCCATCTTGCCTGGGAAAAACACGACCGTCTTGCCCCAAGCCCGGCCACCTAGCGCATCTGCTTGCACCTTACTGTCGGCCAACCCGAAGCTACGACGAGCGAAGCGAGTCGCATAAAGATTGACGTTAACAAGTTAGAATTGCGTAGCGGTGATAGTTGTATCTATATCGTAACCGAAGCTACTAGCGCAGTTGAATAACGAGTAGAAATAACGTACTTAGTGACTTCCATCACTCCTATGGCTTTGTCGCTCCTTCTTCTTTGGACCACCGCCCTTCAGCTTCGTAATTTGGACCCTTACGCCACCAACAAGCTCAAATCGAGTCGGTTTAGCCTGTTTTACGGGTTAACATACTTGGTTTTCGCAAGCACAACGACCATGACGTTCACGAGTTTCCTCTGCCAAACTTACGGCGACGACTCCACAGAGAGATTAATCGCTGATAGAAGCATCGACTGCAACAGCGACTTCTACAAGAACTTCGAGTATCTATCTTACTTGATGATCTTAGTGTCTATTGGAATCACGGCGCTGTACTTTTATCAGCTGTGGAAGCATAGGGAGGCTATTAAGAACGCAAGTAAGAGGGACTCAGATCAGAGCATTCAACACATTAACTTTTTATGGAGAGACTACAGACCGGAGATGTGGTGGTACGAGATCTACGAGTGCTTCAAGAGGTTGAATTTTACGGGGATGCTCGTATTCTTCGATCCAGGTAGCGCTTCTCAACTGTGTTTCTCCATTATCTTGGCGCTAATCAGTTCTTTGATGTACGCGTACAACCAACCTTTCGAGAAGCCGGAAGAGAACACCTTAGCGCAGACGAGTACAGTTTCAATCTTCTTAACTCTCCTAGCTGGGATTATGATTAAGATGAAGAGCGCTTTAGTGGAAGCGAATGAGACTGAGTTCGGGTTCGTACTTATTCTAGTGAACACGCTGATCTGACAAATCGCCCCCGCTTCCCATGCCACATCCGCAAATGGTTCGGTCTTCTGAAGAAACTGCTCCTGCACTACAAAGAGTGCATGTGCTCTCTGAGGACGCTCCTCTTGCCACGCTTTTCTTCCCTTCCGCGCACAAAGTGCAAGACGTCGAGGAGGTGGATGAGCTGTACCTCCCTGCCTCGCAGTCCATGCAGAAGTTGGTGTCGGTAGAGCCGCTGGATTTCCCGGGAGGACAAGCCTCGCACTCCATTAGGGGGAATACCGATCCACTCCCTGGGGCGCACGCGCATTCAGCTCGGTCTTCGGTGGAGATCCCTGAAATGCATATAGTACAGGTGCTCTCGGAGCTCGTCGCTTCGCTCCTTGCAACTTGCGCGCCTCACCTTGCCTTTCCTGCTTCGCAGGGTAGACACGTTCCCGAAAAGATGGCTCCGACGGAGGAGCTGTATTTTCCAGCTTCACAATCAGTACATTCGGTAGAACCAATCGTACCGCTGAACTTTCCTGCTAGATAACTTTCGCAATCTCCGAGTGTCCTAAATTGGCACGTTACGCCAATGTCGTAGCTATGAGTATCCCAAAATCGTGTGCTAGAATGAGAATAAGATCTGAGAGAAGCCTCTGATCCGTCGCACCCAACGTCCCTCCAGTGGACATCGCTACTACCGTCTGGGGTGTTGTGCTCGCCGAGTGCGACCCCACTTACAATGAAGTAACCTAGCTCAGGACCAATTTCTCGGCAACCTTCAAGGGCGTCATTGTTGTCCCAGTTCTGGACATTGATCGAGCCCCAATTAGTCTCCCCAGGGGGTATGACTTCGATCCTGCCCGAAACGAACCCTTCTCCATTGAACGCTGGACTGTTGTTGGAGTCGTATCTAATCCTGACGCTAGTTGTATCAGTGAGAGTGCCCGTAGGGAATTCCCAGGTCGGGCCACTCCCCAAGTCACAGCCTGCAACGCAGATTGAATGATCGAAGGAGGGCGTTGTTCCTGCACTACCAGCGAGGCGAAGAAGCGAGGCGAAGACGCGGTTAGAAAAGGGGGACCGTGCGCATAATCCGCGACTCTCCGCTCTGGTATATTACTCACCGCCTCGAGGACTGGCTCACGGAGCAGATCTTGTTTAGGTTCCATTTGCATGGAGAGAGAATCGGCTGCGTTCAAACCTAGTGCCAAGAGAAAGCCAGGAGTTTTTCTAGTTAGATTCCGAGAGTCGCCGAAGTAGGGAGAACAGGCTAGGTAGGGAGTAAAAGAGGCTTGGTTTGGGCCTCACACTTTAAGGGTGAGTGAGTCTACTGAGGCTCGGCCGTTGCTAACGTCTCGAGACCGCTGGGGGGGGGGGGGGGGGTTCTTAATGCGGAGGTAATGAGGGTCGCTGAAGAGGATTCCGCGATAGGATACTGGGTCACAGGCGGAGTCGAGAGAATCTGTGAGCTAAACAGGCCTAACAGGTTTCTGTTTGGATGATTTATATATTGCTCAATCTTTATGGATTTTTTAGCGTGGTTTCATCGATCCCAAATATAATAGCAAAAGAGCAAAATAAAATAGTCGACGCGCAAGCTATAGTAGCCTGGGTGCCCTGTTTAGTTCCACTGTGCGTTAAACCCTCAGTGGGTGACACTAGCTGTGTAAAGGACCTGATCATGTCCTCTTCCTCGCCTCCCACTACACCTGCTGAAAAGGAGAGGGTTCCCCCCGCGCAAAGCCCTCCGCGGCCAGCCCACGTCGAGTTGACCGTGATTAACCCTGTGCTGTCGGTCGTCGCTTCATCAAAGCCGAAGCCCTTGTTTACCAGGGCTAACAGGTGAGAAGGATGAAGACATGATAAAGCAACAGTATGGGAATCGTTTCTAAACCCTCCTCCTCCTGCTCCTCGTCGCCGTGTTGCAGCTGGGCAACGAAGTCGAAACGTGTGCTATCTGTCATCAGCTCGGGTGAGGGACAACAAATGCCCTCCTTCCACTGGTTCTGGGTCTTGTTCTTTCTCTCTCTACAAATAGCGATCCTTTACTGCTCGCTAAGGCCGATCCTCAAGGACAGGCTGGAGTTCTTTTGATGGTGGGTTCAATTAAACAGGAACCTGAACCCGGTCAGCGTCGGTATCTCCGTCGGGATCTCCATGATGCAGCCCTACAAAAAGGGTTTCAACGTGGTGGTTTGGCTGAGCTGGGTGATTACGTACGCCGTCATTGTGCTGCTTAGCTTCGATCCGAGTGGGAACGATGGATTCCGAAACGTGATGGTGCCGTATGGGAACGCAGAGTTTGAGGAAGTGCCGGATTACAAAAAGTTTTCTGTCGAAAGCCCATACTACTTTGTCCTGGTTCCGGTCTATGCGATCATCAACTATTTCGTTTGTGGAAAGGCGAGAGAGTTGAGGAATGGCGGATTTATGTCTATCCCGCTGGTGAATTCAATTCTGCCTAGCCTCTTGGGGACGATGGTCTCGTCGCTCCTGGCCCAGTCATACGTTTCGAGCCCTCTTCTGAAATGTTTGGCCAAGGTGGGAAATGACATTGAGATGGGCTGGGCAACAAACGGAAACAAATATGCCTTAGTCTGCGAGGATGCGCAGTAGACTGCGACCTCGATACGCTGCCTCGTTGGAGTTGTTGGTTTCATCAAGATCTATGTCTTGCCGTTTGACGCTAACGTGTACGGGTGGGATTCTGTCGTCCGGTTCCATTTTAATTTTCGGCATCAGGTACGCTGTACACGCGCGAGGAGCGAAGCGGCAGGTGCAATTTAACGAAGGATTTAGTTGCTTCGTTCCTAGTCCCTCATCCTCCGCTCCTCGTTTCATAGCAGTTCTAACTCGGCTCGCTTCGCTCGCCGCAGGTCTCGCTGCTCATTCTATCATTTATGGTCTTCCTGTCATTGTCCATTTATGGTACGACGGATTATTTCGAGTACGACATGAATCGATACGCAATCTGGGCGTACCGGAACGACTTCGCTGGCCGCTTTTCACGCACCCTTTTGAATATGATCGTGAAATTACTCTTCGCCATATTGACCTTGGGCGTTGTGACCTTGAAGACGGATCGGAACTTTGCATTTGAGGAAAAACTACAGGCGTGGCTGTCGACGAGACGGCCGTACGAGTTCTCGAACTTTCACAGAATTATGGGTTGCGGGGTACTGCTCGTATTGAATTTACCCGTGATAGGAGTGTATTGGTCCGCGCTAATCCAGCAACAAAAATACCCTCAGGATGATTACACCTTGCCGATTTGGCATAACATATGTTTGCTTTTGTCCCCGCTGCTACTGCTTTTCTCGATGCTCTTGTTCATCTCCAGGCTGAAATCAAAATCGCGCTTAAACACGGTTATGTTTTTCGTTTCTCCAATAACCATGCTCGTTGAGGGGATGATGGTGGCGTTTTCGGGAGATGAGAACATATCTAGTTCCGGGACCATCTACATGATTGCAGGTGAGGCGCAAGCGTAATTGAAGAGGACACGGGTCGCAGCCTTTCTAATCCCGTCTCGTCTCAGCTATCGGCAACTTAGCCTTCTTCCCCATCGCATGGCGCTGTCGATCCAGTCTCATGTTGTTGGACGCTCAGATTGCAAATCACCTGCAATCCATTTCATATGAGCTGATAGCCATGACGCCGACTGTTCTGTTTTTAGCCGCCGAGGGAATTGGATGCCTCGCGCGAGCCAGGAGTTATAAGTTATCAGAATCTCTGGTGAGTGCGCTGCTTTAGTTTCTGCCTTAAATCGCTGCGTTGTTCTAATTCGTCGCTTGCTCGCAGGACTCGATAGAATACTGCCTGCCAATTTCCGACACGAACTTCTTCATCTGCCAGTCAATGGTATTCAAGTTCGTCTTCGACATTCTAATGAAATTCACCGTCGAGTGGTCAACCCTCCCAAACCTAACGCAGTGCAAAGGCGTCACGTCTTTCGAGCTGCTGTACTACAGTATAAACGGGCTCGCGACGGGATTGGGGTTGGCTTTGTTCGGAATGTCAAGAGACATTCCCAAGGCAGCGAGCAAGGACATGCTCGAAATGATCACCTTAATTTCCAAGATAGGTTCCAATGTCTTCTACGTGATGTGGGCGACTTTGCGTATCTCCGCCTACCTTCGGCTTCAATTTTCCATCCGAGATGAACCGGACGAGGAAAGAGGAGGCGGAGGAGAAGTCGGAGGAGAAGTCGTCGTCCGACCCAGGAAAAACTTCTTGAAAGGAGTGAATGCTCGCATTCTCGCCTTCCTTCGCGTCGAGAAGGGCTGGTCAGTCTTCTGGACTTTTCCCATTGCAATTTACCTAGCGATCGGTCTATCCTACTCCGTTCTCTTCCTTTACTACGATCAAACCAGCGATAGCGGTCTAAAAACAGTCTTTCTCCACTTCTGGGAAGACAACTTCTGGCCCACCCTCCTATTCTCCTGTTCAATCGCCATTATATACATCGGCTCGGAAAGATCATCACGATTAATATTCTTCACAGCAATATCTCTACCAATACTCGAATTAATAATTCAAACGATCGTAGAAATACTCGAACCACGTTCTATAAAATTAATCGACAACTTCAAAGTATCCTCCTTATTATTATACCTTTTCTTCACAGTAACATCCGCTATTGGACTAGTCCCAATAGTATTAGCCTTTGCCCGAAAATCAATCCTATTTTTTTTCCCGCCCGAAATAATCCACTCGCATATAGTCGGACTGGTGCCTAAAATATTAACAGCTGCGGTTCCACCTTTGGTTTATTTAACTTTTAAATCTTCAACGTGTATTGAAGTTCATTACATAGGTGAGAATAAATAAGGGGAGCAAAAGCGACGAGCGCTGGGAACAACGTTTCCATGAGGAGGGGAGGGAGGGGGATTAAGAACATGTAATAAACTAACGAGGAGACTTCGCTCGGAGCAGTCTCGGATAGAACGATTGAGGTTTCGGATGAACAGTGTTTCGGTGTGCAGTATTCTGCTCGGCCTTTGCAGATGCTGATTTCGGGGATAGCGATATTGAGGTTTTTCGGGATACATTACGTTTTTAAGGATATTACGGCTGAGAGGATTGTTACTTTAAAGGGAGTGAGTAAGACGGACGCACTGCAGGGGACGTTATTCATGATTAGTGTGACCATTAGCGTTATAATGTTTGGGATAGGAGGGGAGTATGAAGAAGACGGTACATGGGCGTTACTTGGTGCTTACGGATTTCAAACGTTCTTCGTTATCTTCATTCTCATTGAGATGGGGAGGATGTTCTTTTACAAAGTCGGAGAGAGGGAGAATTTTTCTATGGGATCTAGTATAAGAAGAGTAAGTTCGCTCGATTCTCAACGTCAAGCGGTGGGAATTCAAGGAGGAGCGTGAGTTCTGTGGGTAGCACGAGTTCAGTAGGAGTATCAAGTTTCGGTTCAGAATCTTCAACACAATCCCGCCTTGAAGTCGGTAAATGCTCAAGCATCTGGGATGGTGGCACGAAAGGTCTACAAACAAAACGATCTAGTTTGGAGAGCGTAGGGTATAAACATGATTTGGAGAGAGTTAGAGGGAAAATGTTGATAAGTGGAGGAGGGGGGGAAGGTGAAGAAAATGTTATGAATAAAATGGATTTTGATCCTGGTTTCTTTTAATAGAGATTAAGGCTGGAGAATTTGTCATAAAAAATAATAGTTTTTCATTTTACTCGTTTTCGAAAACAACATCTCGAGTCTCCCCTCCCTATTTCTCCGGTTCTAGAATGCATTCAATCAAAGTCCATACTAAACGAATGATTCTCCCTCTCACTTCCTCCCCCCTCCGAATATTCCTCCTCCCTCAAAATCCTCCGTTCATCCTCATCCATCGTTCCCTTATTTGAAGCGAAGTGTCGGTCGAGTGTTCTTGCTAAACAGGTAAAGTAGAGTATTTTTTTTTCGGATTTATGGAACATGAAGTAGTTGAACGACCAGAGGACACCGTCTTCGGAGAAAGGGTCTGAACGAATAAATTAACGTGCGAGCGTGACGCAAGTTAGACGTCTACTAAAATATTAACGTCAACGCGTTAAAAAACGAGACGAATTTCTCACCTCCTTCGACTTCAGGGATATAACTAAAAACCTCGCACTCCTTCAACTCCACAATCTCCCCCACCGCCCCCCACATCTCTCCCAAAACCCGATCAACATCTACATTCTCCCCTCCCAAACTCCCAGGGTTTGAAGTTGGTGACGTACTCGCGAATGAAGTATGTAAACGATTGTTAATATTAATAACAGATTCGCCTGCGCCGTTGCTCCTTTCGTGGGAGAGTCTTTTGAAACTTGAAGGTTTGAGGGAATCGAAGTTGTAGTCGGAGAAGGTGGCGTTGAGGGTTAGGATTAGGTCGGTGTGGAGGCGACGGACGGAGGGGTCGGAGAGGTCGCCAAGGGAGGTCATTGTTACGGAGGGTTTGGGGGGGAGGGTTGGTTTTACGGCTGGGGGATTGAGGGATTAGGGGGCGGGGGTAGACGTTTTGTTGAGGTTTTTCGGTTTTAGGAATACGATTGATTTAATTTATTTTTTAATTTTTCTCTCACCTTCATTCTTATCAACGGTCTTCGAATTTGAATACGAATTCGGGCTCGTTCCCGCCGTCGCGTCGTTCTCGTAGTCGTTGGATTTGGAGCGCTTGCGCTGGGTGTAGCCGGGGGTGTAGTCTGATTCGGAGGAGATGGAGGAGGAACGCTTTCGTTGCTCTTTTATTGAGTGGATTTTATCTTGCATTTTATCGTTGTTTAGTTCGGTTAGATGCTGCAGCGAGCGTGTGTTAGAATCGATTACTTCTCTTCTCTCACAGAACTCTCACAGAACTCCGTACGTCTGTCTCACCTTACACTCCTCATCCTGCCTAACATTCAATTTCCCCGCAACCTTCTTCTCATCATTCGTCCTCTTACAGCTAAAAATATCAAGAGTACAGCTCAGTATCCGATCGCCTAACAATATTACAACGAACACACACACAGAGCGGACGGAGAGAGAGGAGATTGAGAGAGTTAGAGATGGAGGGAGAGTCTCGAATCTGGATGACGGGCGAATCGAGTCTATATTTCTTTCCCTCGTCACCCCTGTTTATCCACAGTCAGTCATGAGGGAATTCAACACACAACCGTACGGTCACTAAACCATCAACACATTAGCGTCACTGTGAAGTGCAAATTCTTCAAAACCCAAATCGAGTTCTGCTTGGCACTCCCTCCCTCTTTTCGATTCTTTGAAATCACACTCCCCCCGATCCGCACCGCTGAAGAGTGAACGCACCTATTGTCACGTCTTGAAGTTTGGCGGCTTGCTCGGATAGAGCTGGTGAGGTTATGAGTTTCATGGTTGATAATTTGGATTGATTTTTTGACAATTTTGCTATTATCAAGATCGATCACCACATCCACCATTGCAGACGCTAGACTCACTCAGTCACTACCAGTCGATTTTCAGAGCATCAAAATCCCCATAGATCACTCCCTTTGAAACAGCGGAGCGAATCTCAAAGAAAACAAGCGCAATCCTTCGGCAACACCGTCGCGCGAGGACCGGCGACGTCCAAGCTCCTCCACGTTCCTCCTCCTTCTCATTCCCGCCCAAACGAATACTCCAACGAAAACTCGCCTCACTCGATCACAATTCCGATCATCCGAATTATTACCCACAAGAACATCACAATGCTCGCCCTCCGCTCCTCCCTCCTCCGCTCCTCCCTCTCCTCCTCCCTCCCCCATTTCATCACCAAACCCTTCACCACCAAACAACCTGAATGGCAGCGCCTCGCTGAAGAAGAAGCCATCGCCGCCACCAATTCCAAAGCTCTCAAGCAAGGCACTATGACCGACACTATGATGAGTAAACTAACCCACGAACTCCAAGTAAGTCTCAGTCTCCTCATGTTCGAACTCGAATTATTTGCGTCTCATAACGATACTATAAGCAATTATTAATACTAACTCGTCCATGTTCCGCGTAACGTCTGTATCCGCGTCTATTCGCTCGCTAACCCGTCAGTCTGAACGAGTATCCTCCGCTCTAAACCTCGAACAAAAACTAACTCAACTAATTAAAAAATTAGACAACCTCCGCCCTCAAGCTACCGACGCAAAATCTAAAAAGGTCTATAAAGCCGTCAGAGAATCAGCAATTAGAAAGAGACAAGATCTTATTACTCAAAGGGAAGCTGCGGGGATGACGTCTAACGCAACCTTTGCAGTTGAGTTATCATTTCCAATTCCTGCCCCAATCTAAAAAAAAAGAGTTTAGCTTTGCTTTTGTCAAACTACAATTTAAACGAACCTTTGGTTAGGATCGGTTGTTGAATTTTTTGTAGTAGTAGCTTATTAATCCTGCGGAGCCTTCCCATCCTGGTTTCCATTTTGTGCCTTCAACCTTGACGAATCCCTGAAGACGATTGTTTAAACGAGATTCACACAGTCGTCCTTGTTAGTAAAAATTAATGATTATACAACATCTTTAGCTCCTTGAAGTTATGACTCTGAGGCGACGACTCACCTCCTCCTCATAAAGCCTTCTCCCCCCCTCATTCTCCTCATCAACATGTAAATATATCCCATCAAACCCCTCCCAAACATCCCTCCCAATCCTCACAACCTCTCTAACCAACATCTTCCCTAACCTCTTTCTCCGATAGGAGGGGGAGACGAAGAGATTACATAAATAAGGTTGTAACTCCTTCTCTTTCTCTCCGTCCTTCTTATTTATATCAGCTACGTTACGTTCTAAACGATCTAGAGATATATGAGTGAAAGGGATTTTACCGTCTACGGGTTGAAGGCGGATTTCACAGCTAGCTATAACTTCGTGTTCTTTATTATTATTATCTGAGGAAGAAGAAGAGGAAAATAATGAAACGCAAATTGAAGTACGCTCCCAGGGAATGGAGGGATCGGAGGAAGAGAGGTAGGGACCGTCTGAGAATTGAGAACCAGGGGAATTGTATCCATTCCAGAGACGTGAATTCAAACCCCAAGTAACTTCCGTTTCAGAGAAACTCCGTTCGTATAAATTCCACATATTCGCCATAGGAGTTAATAAAATTTGCTCGTATAAGGCTAAATTTTGGGATAAAGTTATGGGTGAACCGAAAGTTGAGACAGTGGAGGTGGAGAGGAGGGTGAGGTGGGAGGGGGGAGAGAGGGAGGTTATTGTTGAGAGGGTTAGGGAGGGGGGGAGGGAGGGAGGGAGGAGGATTGAAGGGAAAGAGGAGGAGGAGGAGGAGGAGAGGAAAGTGAAATGGAGTTGAGGGATAGGTGGCGGTAGAAGGAACGGGTCTGTTTGTTGGAAGATCTTCAGGAATAACAATGCCGTTAATGACAGCGCGTTTCGGAATAGCTTCATTGAGTGCTGCAAAGACCTTGGTGAAATCGACCTTTTTCACTTCGGACGGAGATTGGCTAGATTTTAATTTTGGGGACGTTTGATGAGTGTTGAGGGGATTTAAGGGGGACTGGTGGGGTATGAGTGTACGAAGAAAGAGTAACAGACTTCGGGGTTGCGTGTGGGAAGTTAGAATCGACGAAACTAAAAGTCGATTTTTCACCCCTCTGGAATCTATCGAGTTGTTTCTTTATCATTAATCTCGCACTAGCCATCTCAACAATATAACCGATCTCACTTCCTAGTCACCCTACCCCACTTAGTACTTCCTCCCCCAAAACCCTCTCCCACTTCCCCTTTCTTCTCATGCAAAAATCGTCGATCACCTCCCTCTCCTCCTACATCGACTCCATAAAACTACCTTCCCCACCTCCCTCCCCTCCTTCCCCTCAATCCTGTTCATCACAAACGTCGGAGGATGGGAATGAAGAGGGGATACAAGAATTGAGTGTGTATTTAAATGAATTTAAGGAGAATATTAATCGGTACGACACATTCCCTCCGACAATCTATTTCATCCAGATTTTAACATCTTGGCGCGAGCGTCGGCGAGGTCCTGTGTAGTGTAGTTAGCGGCGAGCGAACGAGCGAAGTGAGCCGAGTTAGAAACGTGTAACGACGAATGAATTAGCGGCCCGCCTTTTCGCTCGTCGTCGTCGTTCATCACCTCAAGCAAAATGGCCGATTCACCACCGCCTTGGGGCTCGCAGTCTTCTGCGTCTTCTTCAGGACCTCCTGCTCGTGTATTCGCTTGAACGCTCCGCCGGCCACGAGCAGGTAGATAACCGTCGCGATCGTGAGGACGAACACCACAGTGCCGCCGATCATCCCGTATATGTGGGTTTTGGGCAAGGATGTGAATCATCCCCACAAACAAATACTAACACTTCATTCCCCCAACAGTCTAGAGATAACATCCCCCTCTAACCGTAAAAAACGCCCCCACTCCTCAATCTCCCCTCCTACTTCCTGCGTACCTCAAAAATTACTCAATCTAATAAAGTTCTTCCCCTGGAAATTCCGTCCTATAAAACTCGCTCTGTTACGTCGAAAGTGCGGAGAATCAATTGAAGTTGGTTTTAATATTAGGTAAGAGAACCTTGATCGTCGTTATGCACGCGCTTATTTTCGTTTTATTAATTTAACACACTGTTCTAACACTACTGCGATAGAATGGAGTTATTAAATTCATTAATATCCTTAAAAATCCTAAAACAAAAAGATATCAACCTCCCAACATCCCCCCCACCTTCAAAATCCTCCACCAACTACTACATGATATTAACAACGAATCCTCACTCTCTCAAAACCTTAAAACAATTAAACATCAACTTCTTCTTTGAGGCATACGCTAAAATGGTATTAGAAGAGAATAAAAATGTTGATGAAATACCGAGAATTTTTGGGGAGAGGGAACGAGTTGGGGAGAGGGTTGTGGAGTGTCTAGGGGGGAGGGTTGAGGGTGTTTGGGTTTTTGTTTTTAGTGTTTTTGTTGGTGAGAATAAATGCTGGAAGAAAAATTACGAGACGAAGTAGAGTTTACACTTTTTTCTAACACGTTACTCGAAATGATTAAATCACTTTAAATCTTTAAAGCGAATTTACCCCAAAAAAACGTCACCCGAATAATCACTGATTCAATAACCTTAATTAAAAAACACAAAAAACAAGCAATCGAATATATCAATCCCATCTCCTCCGTCATCGCCGTTTGCAGGGAGAATGGATTAAAGGTTATAATGAATGAAGATGATGTTATTGAGAGGTTAATCGAGAATGTTGTAGCTGTTATAAACGAATTCAATTAATTATTTGATTGCAAAAACCTTTTAAATTAAGGAATAACGATTATTAACCTTAACTTTCTTAACGCTCCCACTCCTACCTTTAACCTCCCTCTTCCTCCCCGCCTTCCTCCTAATACTTTCAACCTCCTGTTTCTTAACCTCAGCTTCTTGTAAGGCGGTTAGGACTTTGACAACTTTTGAACGTTCTTTGGTTATTACAGCGTCCTTTTCAGAGAGGAGGGTGGAGATTTCTAGGTCTTTTTGTTTTCGGAGGGTTTCCAGATCTAAAGAGAGACGACGAGGGTTAATTGTTTTTAATGTCCGCACTAGCAAGAGTCCGCGTTCCGCGTAAGTCGCTGTCCTCGCATCCGAGACTGTTCTCACCTTTTTGGAACTTTTTACGTTCCTCCTCGACTTTCTTATCCACGAGGCCAGCCATCGAATCACGGACCTGTTCGTTAAAAAATTAGAACAAATTAGAGAGCGTCTTTATTAACTACCTCCTCTGCGTTGACCCCATTCTTACCTGCTGCAACTCCTCCTTGTACACCTCCATGACCTTCGCCTTGATCTCCTTAACCAGATCCTCGTTCTTGCTGATCATCATTCTTAAATCCTCCGTCTCCTTCGTTCCCCTCTCTTTATCCTTCTCGTTCAGTTTCAACCTGCTGTTGAGCTCCTCGATCATCCGCTCGCATTTGCTGATTTTGTCGAGGTATTGGGCGGCTTTGGTTTGGGCGGCTGTGTTGTGGTTTTTGGTGAAGATGGTGAATTTACTGCGGAAGTGCATTAGCTTGGAGGAGAGGGAGCTGATTCGGGATTCGCTTTCGGCGAGCTGAGAGCGACGAGCGAAGCGAGCCGTGTTAGAATTAATATGAGATTTCAATTATTATTATTATTATTGTCAACACTCTTCTCACTCGCCGCTTCGCTCCTCACAGTAACTATTCGCAGTAACTATTCGCAGTAACTATTCGAAGTAACTATTCGCACCTTCTCCTCCAACGCCTCAATGTACTCATCCAACACAACCAACTCTCCACTGACCGGGTGAGGGTAAAACAGCTTCCTCGGCACGAACGGAATGGGAACCCTCCGCTTCCTCACAATCCGAGAGCGCGTGAAACCGCTGTTGTTCGCAGTGGTGGAGGTGGTGGCGGCGACGGATCCTCCTTGTAAAAAACTGAGAGACGATGGGAGGGAGCATGAAGCGGATGATCGATGGTGGAATCTGTTAGAAATACGCAAAATCAGTTAAATCAATTTTACACCAAACAAAAATTCACTCACCTAGAGCCAATAACTAGGCACCCGAGCAGTATCATCGTAGCCAGAGACAGGGAGGAGAAGCGCATCGTGCGTCGATCGCTTTAGTCGATTCGAATTTTATTCAAGGCTGATTTTGGGGGGGAGGGGGGATAGGGTTAGAGGTTTGTGGGGGTTTGTGGGCGGAGATAGTGGCTTTGATCGGACCACATTACTTCAGCTATCTTACGGCGGCGTATTTGAGATGTTTTTAATCAAAACTCATTCCCTCAAAAAATTATTTTCCAGTTTTATATATTCCCTCCATCCTCCAACGCAACGATGCGCGTCTCCCTCTCCTTCCTCCTCGCCCTGTTGGCCGCCCTCGCCACCACCACCACCGCCATCGCTCCCAAGCACCACCTCCTTACCGTTCCCATGAAACATCGCCGACCGGCGTCTCTGTTGGTGACTCCGATGACCGTCGACCAGACCAGCGCTGATGACGCCGCTGGAGTGGCCGTCCGTGGTGGATCAGGTGTTAGCAGGTGAGTTGCGATAGTGTTGCGAGTTCTCTGCGAATGACGGACAGTGTAATGTTTAACAATATTTTGAACATTATTTGGGTTGGCCACGCGTCAAAAACGCTGTAGTCGTATCCTACCCTCAATCCCTCAAATCCTAAATGTTAGAGTTATTAAATAAACAACAACAAGAAGTAACTCATAATCCTCCTCTCCACAGCCTCTCCGTCGCTCCCCTCGCCATCCTCGGCGGTTTCTTGACCCACTTAACGCTTGGAACTCTGTACTGTTGGGGTAACTTTCAGTCATACCTTCCCCCGTCTATGAAGGTGAGAGATCTTCGTCGATACGAAAAGTAAGCGACTCACCTCGACGACAACGAGGACGAAACCAAGCGAGGAGCGAAGCGACGAGGATGTCGCTCTCGCTCTGCTCCTCGATTAGGAAGGCGTCATAATTACAACGAAGAGGCTCTTCGAAAACGCCGCTCATATTGGAACTCCTCGTTCAACTCCCCCCTCCCCTCCCCGGCTCGCTTCGCTCGCAACTCATACAGTAAACAAAACACAAACAATAATATCTCTAACCCCCCAACCAAAAGTACTTCGCCGGCCTCGCTGGCGCAGGAACCCCCGACTCCCTTTACGTCATCCCTCTCGGGATGGTCTTCATGTGCATCGGCATGCCCATGAGTTCGTTCTTCCAGGCCAAGCTCGGTCTACCGCTGAGCATGCTTTTCGGTAGTTTGCTGATGGCTGGTGGAGGTGAGTAAGAAAGGGACTGCGACGAGCGAAGCGAGCGCAACGCGCAGCGAGCGTGTTAGTGGTTGACATAGCGAAAACGAGGAGTGGAGCGATGAGCTGAAATCACGAATACATCGTCGCTTCGTTCATGGAGACTCAGATGAAGATTCCAAGTAGTTGCGTTTTTCTTACCCTAACCCTAACCCTAACCCTTTCCTCATTCACACACAGTCTACTTGTCCTCCTTCGCCACCACCTTGGCTTCCTTCATGCTCACTTACGCCGTGATGTTCGGCTTCGGCGTCGGCCTCGCCTACACGGCCCCGATCGTCGCCGGCTGGAAGCACTTCCCCGACAGGCGAGGTCTCGTCAGCGGCTGCATTTTGGGCGGCTTCGGGTGAGTGAGAAGAGGAGGGGGGGGACGAACGGCGCCCCTCCAATAATTTATCCCACCAATACCAAATTCTCTGTACTAACATAACTCACTTCGCTTCGCCCCCCCCAGATCCGGAGGTTTCCTCTTCAACATGGTCGGCTCCGCCTTGGCCAACCCCAACAAGCTCGCCCTCGATCCCGAGACGAAGGTGAGAAATTGCGAGGAGCGAAGCGAGGAGCTGGGTACACGACAATTGCGACCGAAATGTAGCTGCACTATTAGCTTCAATGTAAACACCGACGCTCCTATCGCCGCTACTTAATTCTAAATCGTTAACAACAATCTTAACGCGACTCGCTTCGTTCGTCTCAGTTGTTCCCCTCCGCCGTCTACGAGAACTTCCCCGGAATGCTCCGCCGTCTCGCTCTGATCTACGCCTCCATGCAGGTCGTCGGCGCCTTGCTGCTGAAGACCGCCGGCCTACCCGAGGCGAAGGCCGGCGGAGTCAAAGGTGAGGCACCACGAGGAGCGAAGCAACGAGTCGGGAGTACGATATTTACGATCGTAATTCGTTTGCGCTAGTAGCTTCAAAAGCAATAGCGGCATCACTATTATCGCCACACATTTCTAACAAACTAACGCCGAATTTCACGCAACTCGCTACGCTCGTCGCAGCATCCGCAGGCAGTAAGTACGCCAATTTGAAGGAGGCCGTCATGTCGAGGCAGTTCTTGTTGCTTTGGTCGTGTATCATGCTCTCCGCCACCGCCGGTTTGAACACTGTTAGCGTCTACAAGATGTTCGGTAACCAGGTGAGAAAAATGTAACCCTTATCCCGTAGTCACTTGTTAAATTCTAACTTGTTGTGCCTCGCAGTTCCCGGCCCTCAAGTCTGACGCGTACCTCGCCATGGTCGGAGGCCTCGGCAGCGTCGCCAACGGCGTCGGCAGGACCGGCTGGGGAATCCTCCAGGACAAGCTCGGCTTCCGTACCCTCTTCACCTTCCTCACCGCCATGCAGGCCACCGCCATGATGCTGTACAAGTACACCGTAGGAAACCGTAGCCTCTTCACCGGTGTTACGATGGTCTTGTTTTTGTGTTTAGGCGGCAACTTCGCCATGGCCCCGGGAGCTTGCGGCAAGATCTTCGGAGGTGAGTGAGGCTGGGAGAGGGGGTGGTAGCGATCGAAATATTCACCATTTTAGACTTTATTCTAACTCGTCGCTCCTCGCTCATTATCACAGCCGACATGGGACCCAAGGTGTTCGCCGTCCTTTTCTCAGCCTTTGCCACCGCCGCCATCGGAGGAAGCGCCATCAACAAGCAGCTCATGGGATCGCTCGGCTTCGACGCCATCTTCAAAGTCCTTGCCGCCCTCAGCGTCCTCGCCGGAGTCACAGTCGGAGCGCTCGGAGACGTTTAATGTGGGAGAAGAAGAAGAAGCAAAGGCATGGAGATAAAATTTTAAAGAGACATTTTTTTGCATTGCGAAACAGTACGAAAATGTTAAGGACTTTTCTTATATCTTTTGAGGTTATGGTTAT
>BLQM01000134.1:0-27801 GCA_012489335.1 Triparma laevis f. inornata
AACCATAACCATAACCATAACCCTTCCCTTTTGCTCAAATTTATTGAAAAAAACAAAATTAAATTAATGATAAATTAATATTCCGCTTTTGTATTATTTATAAAATTTTATACACCTTCGTGTAGTACACCAATTTATGTCCCTCCATTACTTTTCAAGCTCATAATTTCCCCCTCAGTTAAGCTTTCCCGATACAGTTTCTTGCTTCATCAAAGTCAACTTCATCGAAGCGCCTTGGTGCGTCTTATCGAAGAAGGCCACGCTCTCCCGCCTTTCTATATCCGTGCATCCCGCTGTCTCCTTGCCCTCCTCCTCCCTGACCTTGTCGATTTCTAACCCCAAATCCCACTGAACGATCTGCTTTTCATTTCCGTCCCGACCTTGCATTTTATTCCTCGCCAGAGTTTGGCAGCAGACGTTCGCCAGCACTTTGACGTCCTCAATCGCCAACTCGTTGATTTTGTTGTAGCCGGTATTCCTCCATGAGATAGGGTACAGGACCCTCCTGAAATTTATCCTAACGTCTTGCTCGCTCACTCTGAACTCGAGCCCGTCACCCCTCTGCGTGACGATGGCATGCAGGGTTGTGTTGTCGGCTGTCTGCACCTCGATGTCGATCAAAGGTCGCTTCAAATCAGGGGAAAAGCTCGGCACCCCTTCGTCGCTCAAGTAGATTGACGAAATTACCGCGTCGAAGTCCAGCAGATCATTCTTGACGTCCATGAACGTCATGAACCTTGCCCTCCCCTCGTCGTCCAGCACGATTGGCGAGACGTCCTCGTCCTCATCCTCCTCCTCTCCTATCACGTAAATTATGATCTTGTCGGATCCCTGCATGAGTATGCGAACCCTGTGCCCCTTCTTTCCGTTCAGGACCAAGTCCTCAGTGTACATCAAACACTTCTTGAGCTTGGTGCCCTTGTGGTCGACGAAGAGCTGTCCGGAGTGATTTAGATTCAAGTTCTCCATGATGTAGTCCAAGATTTCGTCCTGCATCTCCTGCGACGAGCAAACGAGCGAAGTGAGCAGAGGAGCGAAGCGACGAGTTAGAATAGAATAGTCTTTGTTCTTCATGCGATCCGTCGTCGCTCGAGCTCTCCACACACACACGCACCTCCTCGAATTTGGAGAAGTCCAAGTTGCTACCCCCTCGGAGCTTGGCGACGCGCTCCTTGTTCAGCTTGTTCCTAATGCCGAGCTGCCACTCCGAGTACGGAACGTCCAAGTTCAATCGCTCCTCGGTGTCCATGTTTTCAGCCTTGATTTGCAGGACGGTCCCTGACACCGAAGCGAGGGACTGACGGTTGAGGCTTAGTAAGTCTCTTTGGGAACCTCGGGAGCTTTCTTTACTATCTTGCTTCGAGGAGTCGAAGACGTAAATGCGGAACTGCATGTCGTCGACGAAGAGCCCGCCTCGGTGCAGGCACTTTCGGCGGAGCATGTTGAAATCCAAGGACAGCTGCATTTGGCCCGATGTTGTCTTCTGCATGTAGGTGTTTTCCAAGATCCTTCTGCAGAGCTCGACTACCTTTTGCTCCTTCTTGCCCATTATGCCGTGCATTAGGTTCAAGGGTCCGTAGCCGGTATTTTGCCAGTCGCTCTCGTCGACCTCGAGGCTGCGTGGGGGGGGGGGCGATAACGAGTTAGAATTGCGAAATAGCACAAATATCTAATATATATATATATATCACTCACCTGTACTTTGTGGACTCCATCATTCCAGTGGCGTCGAGAATCAACGAGGGGCCAAGGCGGTAACAGTTCACGATGAACTTCTGCCCCAATAAATGCATCGCTTCCGTCACGATCCTGACCGGCTTCTCCATGCCGTCGAGGTCCACCATGAGAGAGGGCATGGTGCTCACGCCTTCTCCGGGCTTGAGCATGATCCTCTGGACGATCATCAGGCAAAGATCCAGGACGTCGTCCTTGGACATGTCGCTGAAGGAGCTGGAAAGACCGGTTATATTCCAGTCAGTAAGTTCCGTCGTCATGGGATTATCGTAGGCCGGGTCCAGGACCAGAATCTTGACGAGGTCGCCGCATCGGTTGATCTTGACGTGGCAGTTCACCCCGTCCAGCTTCTTGCAGGCCGTGTACAGGATGACCTCCTTGATTTTCAAATCAAAGTCCACCGTCATGGCTCCCTCCTCGTTGATGTGGACGTGAGAAATGACCTTCAAGGCGAAGATTTCGCGTTTCGACACGTCCGAGACTGCCGAGAACGAAGTCCGAGGAGCGAACGACGACAACGAGGAGCAAAGCGACGAGAGTTAGTTTAGAATGATCTTAATGCGAGGAGCGTAGCGTTCGTAATCTCGCTCCGCTCCTCGTTAGTATAGAATGTTCAATCGTTGATACTCGTCGCTTCGTTCCTCGCTGGACTTTGTCCTCACCTAGCTTCGGAGCGCCTTCCTCGGCCTCGTGTTTGATGGTGTCCAAATGCCTGGGGCTGATGACCTGCTGTTCCAAATCTCCAGTGCTGGTGCACGTGCAACCAACCGTGATGATTCCCTGTTCTTGGTGAATGTCGATGACGTACTTCTCCTTCCTTCTTACGCGGATCGCCTCGGAGTGCAACAAAACCCGGCTGTAGAATTGCTCGCCGTCGAAAATAACTCTGTGTAACCCCTCGTCGTTATCGGACAAAATCACGACCAGGCACTCGCAGGCTTTCGAAAAGTACTCTTCGTCGATTTGCTTATCCAACCCAATTCGCACGTTGTCGAAGCCGTCGCCCTTGAACTCGACCTCGCTCTCAACGTTGAGGTTTTCTCTGGGGTCGGTGACGCGGACCCTGTAACAGGATTCAGAGGTGGCGAGGTGAGACTGCGACGAGCGAAGCGAGGAGAATTAGCGAGCCGAGGAGCGAAGCGACAAGTTAGTTTAGTTTAGTTTAGTATGTTATTAATGCTCGTCGCTTCGCTCCTCGGCTCGACTACGGCCGCAATTAACTCGTTCTCAGCTCACCTCAAAGATGGAGACAATGGCGTTCTTCTTCTCCACCTTGACAAAGCCCTTGGAGGTCTTCGCGCCAGTAAATGCAAAGCGGGTTCTCAACCCATTGCAGTGCACCGGCTTGTCTCTCCTCCTCGGATTTCTAGCGTTGTGCAGGCGGTTGTGGGCCTTCTCCCTCTTCTTGGACTCCTCCAAGGCCTTCTGTCTGACCTCTGCCCTCACGTCGTCCCTCTCCTTCTTCTTCTTCGCAGCAACCGCGGAGCTCTGCCCACGTCTCACGATCCCCTGCAGCACGCTCGCGGCGTGAAGCTGCAGGAGCACGTCCTCCACGAAGCTCTTCGCCTTGGAACAGCGGTGCATGTTCTGAATCTTGAGCGCGGCAATGTTCATGATTTTCAGCAGCTCGGTACGAGCGTCGGCCCTGTTCCGCTCCACGTTGGCCAAGTAGCTCACTGCGATTCTCTCCTTCACGTCCTCGTACTTCTTCATGGTGTTGGCCCTGTCGAGAAACGTAGCGACGAGTTAGTATAAAGCGTGTCGTAAGTGTGTCGTATTCCCAGCGTCGTCACTGCTACACACCTGTCTCTTAGGTTATTTTTGTGCTCCGGATGCTTGACATCATAGTCAGTAACAACCGACTTGGCGTCCTGCAAATCCTTCCCGAACGCCTTATCATGAGCCTCATACGTCTTGGCCTCATTGAACTTCTTTGCTAACCTCGAGCTGCTCGCGGATTTCTTCGTCTTCCTAAGCATCTTCGTTGACTGACGACGCTTCGTACGGCGTGTGTGCACGGGAACGATCGCAACGCCGCAGCGGGTCTCCTCGTTCTTCACGAAGTCGGCTAAACTTAGGCGGCTCTCGTGGCTTTCGGAGATTTCGACACCGTCTCTGTAAGCGAAGGTGAAGGATTTGGACCAATAATATTCAAGGTTCGCCTGCACGAAGTCTCTCAAATCGCTCAGTGTCTCTCCCGCAGATATTCTGTATTCTCCGAGGAGCGCTCTGCGGCCTGAGAGGAAGAGCTGTAGAGTTCGGCGTTTTATTTTCTCCTGTTTTAAGGCGGACTCGAAGGGACTGAGACGAGACCGAAGAGAACGAAGAGATTTCATGTCAGTTACAGGGGAACCCATGGGGGAGGTGGGGTCGATTTTGCGGAAGTGGGCGGACTTGGGACGGGAGTGGGAGGGCTTGGGATTTCGGAAGTCGGAGACGTCCTCGGGGGAGAGAGGAACGTCGAGCTGGGCGCCGAGGCCGCCGCCCTGTTTGTGGTAGGGCTTGTAGGTTTGTTGTTGATTTACGAAGTTTTTATTTGTGTTGTTTGTGCGAAGCGTGGGAGGAGGCTTTTTGCGGGAGGAAGGGGCGGTCTGCGGGCGAGTATTGCGAGGTAGCTTTGGGATTTTCGCTAGGAGAGGTCGTTTTTGTGTCTGTGGTCAAATTAGGGGTCAAATTAGGGGTTAGTACGAGGAGGAGGAGTGCGTAGGTCGTCGTAGTCGTCGTAGTCACCGTCACCCTCACCTCTCCTCTCGTAGCTCCATTCGCCGTCATCGGCCTCACCCTATCCCTCACGCTCTTCTTACTATAATCCAAATCAAGATTAGGTTTAACACACAAACTCGCAGCCAAACTATACGGTCCAACCAAGTTAGCGAAATGCTGGCGGAAGTTCGTCGAGCGGGTGAGGATGCAGTGGGGGTCGGTTAGGGCGGAGTAGTTGGACATTTTTGTCATGTGGGTGAAGGAGAGGGAGAATGGGGCGGAGTGGGAGGCGGAGCTGAGGCGGGGGTTATTCGAGGAGGAGAACATGGCCTTTAGGGTCCAATGTAATGCAATGTAAAAGGAGGGAGAGGGGGCGGCTTTCAGTTGAGCGCAATTGTGAGGGAATGGATTTGGGACGGGGGCAGGGGGGAGAGCGGGAGTTGGAGAGGGGGGCAGGGGGATGGACGCAGGCAGGCAGGTTTTTTGGTTTGCTCTGCTATGCGTGCTGTGGATGAAAAGTTATCGGAAGTAAAACTCTCGATCCCAGGATCATCGGCGCTCACATGTCAAATTGTCGAGGCCTAGATCTCACAAAGTGCCAAACGACACATCAATCAATCAGAAGGCCAGCATCCTACTCCCTGTAGCATACGCCTGATCATACCTCCCTGCCCCCAGTCCTCGTTGTTCATTGTACATTAGGCATTCAACGGTAATCTCCCACCCTGCCAGGCCCATTCAGCAACTATGTCCTCGCACTTGGACAGAGTCTCAAACGACCTCCTCCGCCAATGGCAAGACTCAGATGACGCCGAATCCTCCCTCCTCGATGTCCAAAAAACAAGGGCCCAATCCCTCCTAAACTCCACCGTCCTGCCCCCAACCTTGCCTTCAAAAACACCACCTTCCAACATGACCCTCCAGTACTCCCTCCGCCCTCCCACATCCCCAGAACTAGGATACCTCTACACCTGGCTAAAACAAGACGAGGAAACCTACCCTGGTCTCAAATCAAAGAACCCCGCACGTTATTGGTCTCGCGCGGGTGAAACCGGCGCCCTCCAAAACTGCTTCGAGACGGAATGCGGCGTACTCTGCAAGCGAAAGGGTCACCATGTTTGTCGGCTTTTACTCTGTTGTTTTATTGACGGGGGTGATGATGGTGCTACTGCGACAACTGAGGTGAGGCCGCAGCGAGGAGCGAAGCGACGATCTAGACGACAGTATTATGCAACAAGGAGCAATGCAACGAGGAGACTTCGCTCCTCGCAGTCTCCACTGTGTTCGTTACTTAATTCTAACTCGTCGTCGCTTCGCACTTCCACTCCTCGCTATGCTCGTCTTAGGTTTCTGCACCAGAATTTCCAGTAGGTTTCGTCGTCTTAAAAGAAGACGGTTACACGATCGACGCTCTTGGCACGTACTCTCAATACCGTAAAATCGGGGTAGCACGTTCCATAGTCGACCACTGCGTGAACCTCGCTAAAGAGAGAGAGGTGGAGGTTTATGTTGTTGATTCTTTGATATCGAGTATATTGTTTTGGAGGGGGGTGGGGTTTGATGTGGTGCCGGCGAAGGAGGTGAGAACGCCCATGAGGAGTCGAAAGCGACGACGTTTTGAACGCAACATTATTTAAAAGTGTACTTTGGCGAACCGCATAAGTTGCCTTAATCAGTGCACGTACAAGCTGCTTGTAAGTCGCAACGCAAATTTCCAACTCGTCATCGCTTCGCTACGAGTTGTCGCAGATACCAAAGGGGAAGTTGGGGGAGTTGGCGTATCATAGGCCGATGAGGAAGTTTTTGTAGTGGGAATATATAAAATAGAATAATAGAATGAACATTTGATGAGTAGTCTTTTACATGAAAAAAAGGTTCTTTTTTTTCGAGATAGAGCAACAACAAACGGGGGGGGGATTCGGGAGTTCTTTTTTTTACGCTACTGCGGGAACTACTGCAGGGAGGCTGCGGTACGATTTCATGAAGCAGGTTCCCAAGATAGCCGGGTAATACACGTGAGACTGGAACTTCGCCCTGGCGAGGGTTCCGGGTTTTCCCATGGGCATGTTCATGACGTAGGATTTTCGTCCGGGCTCGAACTCGTCACACCTGACGGGGGCGTCGGTGAGCTGTTCTGCGATGGTCCAATTGTTGTAGTATTTGAGGAGCTTGGTGGCTTTCTGGTCGACCATGAACGTGAAGTTGCAGTTGCCGAGGGCCTGGTGGTAGCGGACGGACTGGATGTAGAGCATGGGAGCGGCGGAAGAACCGCGGGCAGAAGGGTCGGCGCAGAGGCGGCACCATTCCACAACACCTTCGTCCTTGATCTGTGGGGGGGGGGCGAGGAGCGAAGCGACGAGTTAGTATAAAATTTCTCTAGTATCACGTACAGGGCTTCGTAGCGCTTCGTCTGGCTTTGTCCTCACGACGTCTTTCTTACCTCCTGGCTGAGGTTGTGCCAGTTGTACTTCTCCATCTCAAGCACGCTCTTGTTCGCATCAACCGTGCGGATCGCTGCGATGACCTTTCCGTTGTTGGGATTTCGAACGGCTGCGACGAGCGAAGCGAATAGCATGAAGATTGACGTTCACGAGTTAGAATTGCGTAGCGACGAAAGCGGCTTGAGCGTTTGGACTAAAACTTCAACCGTATACGAATTACGACCGTAATTGTCACATTCCCAGCTCGTCGCTTCGCTCCTCGCAGCTTCTCACCGAAGTGGATGGTGGACTCCTCGTCGTCGAGGGCGTCCTTCACGCCGTAGTTGCCGTCGGCCTGCTCGTAGACCACGGGGTGGGAACGGGGGAGGTGCATGATCTTACGGGCGACGTTATACCGGAGGTGATACACTTCTTCCAGGCTGTGGGGGTTATTTTGGGCGCGGGTTTGTTAGCTTTGGAAATCTTAAACAGCGAACACAGCGAAACATTGAATCAGGCGAATCAGAACAGGGCAGGCTTCATGGTTCGTTTGCGGGGTGCTGAATTGGCTTACCGGGGGTCAGAGCTATTCTCAATGATCTCACAGCAGCTGGGATCAGTGAGAGACGAGACATTCAGGTGAGATGCCTCAAAGTTTATGGCGCGGGTATTAGTTGGCGTCCTGAATAAATTGTGTCTGATGGCGGGGCGGATGGAGCGGGAGAGGGCACTAGAAATCATGTTGAGATTGGTGAGGGTTTGAGTGTGGTGGGGATGATTGGGGTATTGCGATTGACGTGGGATAGAGTCTAGGAGGACACGATTGATGACATGTGTGGCATCGCCTGTCATGTCTGAAAAAGTCGAACTCTTTCTCTGGAATTTTAAACGGGGAGTTGGCCACACAGCCGGTTGGAGGGAAGTGACTGGTGAGCTACTCTTTACAACTGTTGTATTTAGGGGCTTGTATTCGCAACGTAGGCTTAACAAATAAGACAAGACTAAATTTCCCCTCGCCCTCACCCCTCACCAACAAGAAACAAAACCAAACCCAACATTTCCTTCAAAAAAACGTCTTTTTTTTAGCACTTTTTCGCCCTATTAAGTTCCATATGCGCCTTAACCAAATCCCCCTCCGCCAGCGCCGCCACCAAACTGACTTCCCCCGCCATAACCCCTCCCCCCACCACGCACGCCAGCTCCCTTGCCCCCTTCGCCTTTGAGTACTCGATCATGCTCTTCTGCGCTTTGAGTTCGGTGCCGCCTCCGACGGTTCCGACGCAGACGCTGGGTAAGGTGCAGCTGATGTATAGTCCGGTTTCGACTTCTTCCATTACAGTTATGCATTGACTGCCTTCGACAACGTGAGCCGGATCCTGTGGAGAATAAACGTAGAGGAGAATTTTCGAGGGTTAGAATGCGTTATTCACTCAAGTAACGTTTTTAACACTATTCAGACTAAGTCTCTCACCTGTCCAGTCGCCAGGAAAAACGCCGCTACGACATTCGCCGCATGCGCATTATTCCCACCAACCGTCCCCGCCAAAGCGCTCCCAATACTATTCTTATAATAATTAAGCTTAACCATCTTGCCGCTCGTCGTCTTCAGAACTTCCTTGACCGTTTTTTCGGGGATGGTGCATTCTAGGGTGATGGATTTTCCGCGGCCTTTTATGAGGTTTAGGGCGGAGGGTTTTTTGTCACAGCAGTAGTTGCCAGAGACGGAGAGGATTTTGAAAGGGAAGCTTTTTTGGAGGTGTTGCAGGAGGGATTCGGAGCCTAGGGCGTGGGAGCGGTGGTTAGAGTGTGCGTTGTGCGTGTCGGGATAGATATTATATTCACGCACCTTTACTGATCATGTTCATGCCCATCGCCTCCCCCGTCTCTCCGCTCAACCTCAAATAAACCACCCTCCCAACAACCTTACACTCCACCTCCTTCAGCTTCAAAAACCTGCTCCCCTTCTCGAACTCCTCCCTAACATCTTCCGCTCCGCTCTCAACGTACTCCTTGAAGTTAACTGCCTCCCTGAGATTCTGGAATTCAATCACGGGGGAGCGGGTTATTTTATCGGCTGTGCAGGCTACAGTGGTTTCTCCGCCTCGCATGGCTTTTAGGCCTCGATTTATTGAGGCTATTAGACCGCCTTCCGTCGTTGATAGCGGGACCATGAATTCTATCGAGGAGCGAAACGAGCGAAATGAGGAGCGAAAGTCTCCGATGTTAGAAACGTTCTGAAATCATCGACTTCCTCTCCCTCCCTCAAGCCGTTCAACGTTCTTCGCTCACCTTTATCCTCAACTCCACCCTCCCCCACAACACCCATCCTCAAAGGCCCCGCAACCCCCACTGGCACCGGCACATACCCCACACAATTATCACAATTCCTCCCACTAACCATCCCATAATCTAACTCCTTAACTGGTAAATTGTGGGGGACGTCGAGTAAAGCTCGAGTCACGCGGACTGCGGATAATGGAAGGTTAGGGAATGTCGGGGGGTAGAGTTTTTTAAGTAACGTTGGGATTTTACGGAGGGGGGGTAAGGGAAGGTTAAGCGCTCTCAGCTGGCTACAGCAGGTTAACTCAATGTCGTTAAGGTGGTCTTCGTTGAGGGAGGAGGTGTAGGTTTCGTTGAGGGAGGCTTCAGTGAAGATTGAGCGGGTTTTTAGTTCCATTTCAGTGTTGGAAACGTGGAGGTGTTCTTTGGGGAGGGTGGAACCGACCATGAAGGCATCGGTGGGGAAGTCGGTGCCTGTATGGCTGGTTTGGGAGAGGGCGAGGGAGGAGGGAACGCGAGGGAGCTCGCCCATGATTGAGCAGGAGCCAGGCGTTACGAGCGGGGAGGACGGGGTGGGGGTGGACATTTTTTAATTAATAATTAATTCTGGGAGGGGGGGCGATGGGTTAGTGATGGTGCGGCAGTATGGAAGAGAAAGCAACGGTTTAGTTGCGGTCAATGTGGGCCGCCAAGGGCCGCCGTTCTTGGTCAATTTTTGGAGATGACGGGGAATGCTAGGAATGCTGTATTTTCATGCCAATACCGACCATTAAGCAGATGTCGGTGGTATAACCTTCAAGTCTACCCCACAATGCTGTACAATCTTAAAGGGCTCGTCGATCGGTGGCGTTTTTGTTCCAATATTTGGCGACCAAGGGGCTGTCAGCGGAGAGCCCCTCGGGAAGTGTACCGTAATTGTTCATTTTTTAGCCTCCTAAGCAACTTGAGCGACCTTCGATGCACTCACCTATTCTATGAAGCTACTGAGAGCTTATGAGAGGTTGTTGTGTGCTAAAAGGTCGTGGTTCAGCTGAGAATTGGGGCAGAGATGCGAACGTTCGAGGGCTTCTTTGTGATGAACTGATTCGACGAGAATTTAACTAACGAAGATAGACGTGGATCTGATTACACTTGGAATGGACGCTAACAGCTGTAGATGGGCTCTGGAATATGGCGACGATACGTAAAAGTGGACACAGGGGCAAGATTGAGCAAATTAGCAACATTTTATGCATCTCACTGAAAACGTCTCATGTGAAAATCCCATTGACGTGACTTCTTCAGCAGCCCTACTTTAACGTCAGCCTCCCTACTACATCAAAGACCCCAAAATCGCTCTTCTCTACTACATTTACCGCTTCCTTAATCAATTATAACAATTTACCTGAGCCTACTCTCGTGGCCATTTCGATTGTCCCTTAGCAGCACCCTCCTGTCCTCAACCGTCCGCCCCACCGTCCGCCCAAACGCTCTCAAACCTGAAGGCGCCCCTCTTCCTCCATAATGCCCCCCAAAACAAAACGCCCGGCCGTGAAAGCGAAGACTTCGGTCCGCAAACCCGGTCCCTCTACCCCCTCAAGCGCGCCTCCGAAAGCAGCAGCAGCGGCAGCGGCAGGCGTCAATCAACCTACCATGCGCCCGAAGCCTACTCCAACAAAGACCGCTAAGCGCGGCGTAAGAGGGAAGACTCCCGAATCTTCGTCTTCGTCTTCCTCCACCTCGACAAAACCCACCACAAAAACAAAAACCACCACCAAGACCACCAATAATAATAAGAAAGCAGAGCCCAAGACGAAGGAGAAGGCGCCAAAGAAGTCGTCGAAGCCAAAAATCACCCCGAACACCACCACCCCAAAGACAAGCACCCCCAACACCGTTCCTGATCACACCCTAACTGTCCCCCCTCAAATCGGTCCTCCTCCCGCCGGTCCGAAAGAAAAGGTAAGAAGCTATGAGGAGTCTCAGCGACGAACTGCGAATACTACAATTACGGTCGTAATTTATCTGTAGCCTACTGATGTCGTCCGTCACTACCACCGCTACGTAATTCTAACGTCATTAACGTTCTTACACATTCTTGTCTCCTCGCTACGCGTCGGGTCGGCAGCCTCCCGCCGCCGCTCCCCTCCCCCCCGTCAGCCAGAAAATGTCTTCCTTTTGCACGAGCTACAGACCGCCTCCAGGTACCGTCAATCACAAACTGAAGAAAGACGGAACCAGAAGAACCGGCGGACCCGGACGCGGACATAAAGGACCCCAAAAAAAGAAAGAAGGTGAGGCCCGGAGTTGGAGCGAACGCGAAGAGCTGGGACTACGATATTTCGCCATAATAGGAGCGAAGCGACGAGCATCTAGGACATTATAAACTAACTCGTCGCTTCGCTCGCCGCTCCTCGCTACGCTCGTCGCAGAAAAAAAAAAGACGATCCAACCCTCCCTCCCCCCGAAACCTTTTACCCCCCTAAACAGCCCGAAAACAGCGGACCCCAGGTAGAAATAGGCCCCGACGGTCGTATAATGGTTAAAGAGTCTAGTTTAGAAATCGGAGGACAGAGTAGACAACCAGCAGAAGATTACGAAGAAGTAACAGAAGACGCAACAATGACAGCAACCTACGCCTCCTTCACCTCCCGTTCCAAAACCGCAGGCTGGGGGGCTGAAGAGACTCGGAAGTTTTATGTAGCGTTGAGGAGGGTGGGTCAGAATTTTAATATGATGGCGCAGTATTTTCCGAATAGGGATAGGAAACAGTTGTTGAAGAAGTTTAAGGCGGAGGAGAAGAAGAGGCCGGATTTGGTTGAGATGAGGTGAGATTGATAGGAACGCCGGTTTCACACGTTCTCCTCGACATTTTCTAACAGCCTGCTATTAATAAACAGCTTGGATAAGAAGGTTCGAGAGAATATGGGTATCAATATCGAAGACGGTGTTATAAAATTGAACGAAATCACCACGGCACCTCCAGCGACTAACGGACTCTCAGGGAAGAAGAAGGAGAAGGAGAAGGAGGGGGGGAAGAAAAGGAAGGTGAATGAAGGGAAGAAGACGACACAGCAGGGGAAGAAGACGAAGAAAAAGGAGGAAAAGAAGAAGGAGGAGGCGGTACCAGATCATGAAGTCGAAGAAGGAGGGGACGCTGAAGGTAATGAGGAAATGTGGATTTAGTTTAATACCCTTTTAGCATGTAGAGATAACCTAACCAAAAGATGTTTTCGTTCGTTTTTAATTTCAAAATATTAAGAACTAACGTTCCCCGTAAGCTGGGACTTGATGTAATCAACTCGTTGAATCCTATCCTTCACATCTGCAAGTGCCGCATCCGAGTTAACCGTCTTCTTCTTCTTCTTCATAATCGACTTCTCGCAAGTCTTAAGATCCTTAATAGCCTTATCAAACTTCCCAAGATTCATTCGAGCCTCCGCCCTCCTAAGTAAAGCCGTAACGTTGATTTTCGATCCTCCAAATTTTATAGCGGACGTGCAGCTTTTTTCAGCGCGACTGAAGTTACGCTTTCTCAAAAGATCACAAGCCGCGCTCTGCAAGCAGCTCGCCACTCTAATTTGATTAACGCACTCCGGAAGTTCAACCCTCAAAACCTCCTCCGCAGCTGTAATAAAATTCGACGCCTGAGAGTACTTCGACCCGGCGGTTCCAAAAAACTGCTCCCTAAAAACAACGTTCCCCTGTTTATACATTTCCACACCTCTCCCTAAATAAACCTTCCCACATTCCCTCGAATTAACCATCATTTTAACAGGATCCTCCTCCCCCCCATCGACTTCTCCTAAAATTTTACGTGACTTTTGTACGATAACGTCCCGGTCGTTCATTTTCTTAACCGCCTTAACATTTTTATCCGTATCATCAACATCCCCCGCTTTCGTTAAATGTAGATCAGCTAAAACATATAAGTCCATTCTACGGAAACATTCAGCTCGAGCGACCCAGGCGGAGACATTACCTGCGTCGACGAGGAGAACGTATTTTAAGGCTTCACTCGCTTCAGTAATTCTATTCAATTCAAGGTAGCTACGACCAATATTAAGGTTGAAATCGCGACGAAGGGTTACGCAGAGGTTGTCTTTTTCGGGACGGAGGGGATCAGGTTTCAAGAGTTGTTGTTGTTCCTTCAATTTTTCTTTATCAGGTCCACAGCATACGTCATGTGAACTCGATTTTTTCTTTACCGGTTCAGGGTTGTTCTCCTTATTAGAGTTAGTATTAGAGTTAGGGGAAGGTGGCTTTAAAGATTCCCATTCTATTAGGAGGGATTCGTATGTGTCTAGGCTATTTAAGCCTTCTTTGAATGTGTTTAGGGCATTAGAGTATTTGCCGTCTTTAGCGTCGAGCTTGCCGGCGTCGCGTTTGGCAATCGCGGATTTTAGAGATGAGGCTCGGGACTTTGCGTTGTTGGCATAGGTTTTGTTCATGCCGTTATTGGAGGCGTTATTGGAGGCATTATTGGAGGCGTTATTGGACGCATTGTTATAGGAAGTTTCATCGGAAGTAGTTTTGGAGCTTAATTCACTCGCAACAACATCAACATTAGAATCACAGCAACCTTCATCCTCCTCACAATCCCCCTCTCCAACCTTTACAACATTCTTCTCTTTCTTCCTAGCTGCCCTCCCCTTTTTAACCTTCCTGAAACCATCCACGGCCTCCCTACTTTCGAAACTCTCTCCTTCGGCTAAATGTGAATCAACGGTTGAACTCTCTATCGAGGACTGGAGGACTTCAAGCTTTTCGAGGCTCTGGACCTTTTCCTCCCGCTTCGTTCGAACCTAAGAGTAGAGGAGGGATTGTTAGTGATCTACAAGGCAGTACAAGGCAGTACAAGGCATTCCATGCTCAGCGATTCCGTTAAGCCCTCGGCGTTCGCTGGTGCACAGCTGTCTCTGCACCACAGGACGTCACTGACAAGACGCTCCTGACAAGACGCTCCAAGTCGACGGCAAGCTTTCGGCACGGCCTCCTCTACATCACTGGAAGCCAAATCATGGGCAAAACGTTCCCTTAACTTAGATTCAGCGTCGCTAAAACGGTTCCCATGTCTCAAGCGATCTGCTAATCCCCGAGCGAGATTTTACAAATAAGAGAAGCTACAGGACGCCACATGCGCGACAAGAATCGAAGGAGAAGGCAGCAACAAGCTACGAGGCAGCACGTCCCATGCTCGGCGCTCCGCTAAGCCCTATATATATTTATATATATATAAAGGTGTTTGGATTTTGACTTTGAAAAGGTTTTACCTCTATTTTATCTTCCTCCACGTCAACGTTGTACGCGTCCCATTTCCTGTATTGGTCGTTGCTCATATTGTTCGGGCTGATGAGTGGTAGATGAGTGGTAGATGAGTGGTAGATGAGTGGTGTTCGTGTTTTAATGATGAACAGGACAAGAGGGCAGCAGGGCCAGGAATATGGACATGAGGATCTGAACAGCTTCTAATTAGCACTTTACATTATTTTATGCTCTACTTCTAAGCGACAACTACCTCTCAATAATTTACCTTTAAAACAAACAAACACATCTATCTCCATATCCCTCCACCATCCGTCTCCTTGTGTCGTTGTTGTCCTAAAAAAATGGATCCCCCCCCTCCTCCTACACCCTCCTCCCCTCCCTCCCCTTCCTCATTAAAATTCCTCCAAGATATAATCGATAAACAAGCCTCAGAGATCCTTATGTTGAAAGAGAAGTATGAGCCGAGTACAGATAAATTCAGAAAGGCTGCGGGAACGTATGAAGCGAGTGATGAGATTCCTATTTGGGTTCAGGTGAGAAGATCTTAAGAGCGCCTTCCTCTACTACATAACAATCGCGGCTTCCGGCTCAACATTAATTGAAGGGGAAGGCGCGGCTATTAATCTGCGATCATGGCGACGTGATCAACGTTCTAGGCAGGCTGGCCCGAGTGAACTTGCAATCGCAGCAACAGTTTCAATCCATGGGCAGGCTGTGTAGGCTTAAGCTTATGGCAGGCTGCGTAGGGTGAAGCTTACAATCGCGGCGACGGCTTCAACTTATGCCAGTGGTGCTCCGGGCGAACTTGCGATTTTGGCTCCGTGATCAAGTTCATAGGCAGGCTGCTCGCTCGCTCACTTGCAATCGCGGCTCCGGCTTAAATCCACAGGCAGGCTGCTCCGAGTACATCATACTGTACAACGTTCACTAACACCACGTGACCAACAATCACTGAATAATCACAGGCAATGGAAGATAACATCGAAGGTTCATTAATCTCCACCGACTTCCTCACAGGTGAGTGAAGCTGTCTCGGAGCGAACGGGCGACGAGCGACCGAACATGATATGAGCGCAAGGAATCAGAAGTAGCGCAGTAACTATAGACTATATGCGAGCATCCACGCGAGCATCTGCTTTCTTCGTTACGCAATTCAGTGCCTCGTTAACATCAATCCTCGTGTCTCCTCGCTACGCGTCGTTGCAGACTTGTACCGAACCTCCAACCGCTTCAAAGGTTTAGACTACATGCATTCAACAGTAAGTCCAGCTAGAGTAAGCGGGTATAGATTGTATGATAATTTGAGTACGAAGGGATTTGGTGATTGGTTTAGGGTTGAAGGGGTTGTGCAGTTTAGTAAGAATTGTGAGGGAGCGAAGGGATGGGTTCATAGGTGAGCAACGATGTTGAAGGGAACAACGTGGAGAGGGGACGTTCAGAAGGGACGTTCAGAAGGGAGAAGAGTGACGGTGACGGTGGAATTGGAATATCAAAACGTCGACGTTACTAACAACAAACAATCAATAATAATACACAATATTTAACGAATATTCAACGCTGTCGCCCAATCCAACATCAACAACCAGAGGCGCGCTATGCGCTTTAATGGACGACGCCGCAAACTGGTCCGGCTACAACGTAAGCGGTAAACTCGACCTCTTTTCCGGCTTCACTCGAAAAGTCTCCGTAACAATCTCCCGCCCCGTCCGAGTCGATTCAATTCTAAAATTAACTGGAACCATCATCGAAGTTAAGAGGAGGACGGACGTGATCGTTAAGTGTGAATTGATTGATCCTGCTTATGGTAATGCTATTCATGTTAAGGGGGAGTGTATTTTTGTTATGAATGAGAGCGCGGCGGAGATGTTGGAACCGATGGTTGCGATGAGGCAGAAGAATAGGAGTAATAGTGGGGCGAGTCCACCGGGGAGGGAGCCGCCTGAGGCGAGGCCGTGGAGTATGACCTTTGGGGCGGAGAGTGCGGAGACTATTAGTGATCCGCAGTTTAGGCCGCCTAATCGGGTTGGGAGGTATGGGTTAGGAATGAAGATAAGCTCAGACGTCGCTGGAAAGATCGACGAGAGGACAGCGAGGAACTACGTGCCTGCTAGTGGAAGCTTGATGAAGAACGCGGAGAAGGCGGCGGTCAAGAAAAAGTTGCAGCAGGAGGCGGAGAAACTCGCGGCGCAGGAAGAATTGGAGAGGGAAAGGGCGAAGAATCACCCCGCGAGGCTGAGAGGGTGGGGGGGGGAGAGAGGAGGATCTGGTTGAACATAACGATTGGTCGACGGTTAGGATATAGTGAGAAAAACGAAACTAGGACGGAAATTCTAAAGCAAAAGCTCTTTTTTTTTAACCCTAACTTAACACTAAACACTAACTAATCGTCCCGGCCCCAAATCAAGTACACGACAATCGTGGTGCTGACCCAGCTCACTAGCTGCAGAGGCCCTCCGAACCTGCGACATGAAGATTGGCATTGATGAGTTAGAATCACGCAGCGGTGATAGTGTGGAGACCAGCTACAAGCAGCTACTAGCAACTACTAGCAGCTCGTCGCTTCGTTCCTCGCTGCGGGCTTTGTCCTCGCAGTGTTACCTAACCTCACCTGACGTAGTCCATGAACGTGTAGCCTCCTGGGGCGAAGACCATGAGATTGGTCTGATACGAAATCGGGGTAGCATAAGCCGCACTACTCCCAATCATCAAGATGAAGACGAAGGGCAACAACTCCATTCCGACCTTGTCCGCTGCCTTGGCAACCGGATCGAACACAAAAATAACCACCGCCGTGTTGCTGACCAAAATACTCAGCAAACTCGTCACAAAGTACACGACCGCAATCAAGCCGATCTTGCCGAAGGGTTCACTTATCAAGCAAATCTCGTCCGCTATTATGTCCGCCAACCCTGAGCTTTGGATTGCGTTACCTAAACTAAAACTCGAAGCAATGGTCAACAGCGTCCCACCCTTGACCGCTGACCAGGCCTCCTCCAACGTCATCATCTGGAAATATATTTGCACCACAACCGTGATAACGCACATTTCCAGCAAACGGGTGTCGTCGTATGCGGAGACGCCTATTATCATCGCCAGCATGCCCCAAGTAATCCAAACCCTCAGCAGATCTGCGGCGAGCGAAGAGAGCGTGTTAGTGGTGGAGATAGCGAAAACGAGGAGCGAAGCGAAGCCAGTGAGGAGCGAAGCGACGATGTAGTTCTTATCCTCGCTACCGCTCGCGTGCTAGTGGTGGAGATAGCGAAACTCGTTGCTTCGCTCCTCATGGCGCTTCCTCACCTTTGGACGTGTCGTTCCTCGGAGGCTTGCTGTTACTGAGCTCCGTCACCAAGGCAAACTTCGAACTATTGCTGTACTGCTTCACGAAGCTGCTCGACGCGACCAGAAGCAGGCTGTCGCCTGGACAGAACTTGACAGCGCCCCAGCTTGTGTTGCAATCGCACTCGGAGAAACTCAAGTTCACGTAGCTGTCCCCGTCCACTTTCGGGTTCATTTCCAGGCCCTCCTCCTGGAGTCTGTTCGCTAAACTATTTCGCTCTCCGCAGCTGCTAACGCTGCGCTGCTTCGTCACACCCCCCCCACCACCCCCACCGCTAAAGGTGATGCCCGGGCGACGGGCCACCACGACGGCATTATAACTCTGGCGGAAGGCTACCTCCTTGATGGTCTTTCCAACCAAAGGCGAATTCACGTCAATGACCGCCTCGATGATGCGGCGGTGGCGCCTTTTACTCAGCTTGTTGTCGGCCTTGTGCTTGACCCGAGCGAACGAGAGCTTCTCGATCTGCGACGAGCGTAGCGAGTCGTATAAGAATTACGTTAACGGGTTAGAATTACGCGACGATGAAAGCGGCTTGAGTGTTTAGACTAAAGCTACTAGCGCCGATGAACTATGACCTTAATTGTCGTATTTCCAGCTCGTCGCTTCGCTCCTCGCAGTTTCTCACCTCCTTGGTGGCGAGGACCAATCCCGGGGTCTTCTGGAGCTGGGCGAGTCTCCCTGCCGTCCCCTTGAACACTAGAAGCGAGCGCGAGCGTGTTAGTGGTGGAGATAGCGACGAGCTGGGAATGCAACAATTACGCGAATAACGATACTAGAAGCAGTTTATACTAGCGAGGAGCGAAGCGACGAGGATTTGTACTTCATTTCCTTCAACTCGTCGCTTCGCTCCTCATAGAGGCTCATTTCTTACCTAAAAGCTCGCCTTCGCTAAAGGGCGCATCTAGCATCAAGTCGACGCCGTCGTCGCCCTCCAAACAGTGGCGCCTGACAAAGCTCAAACCAGGGCGGTCGAACACGACCTGCGAAGGAGTCAGTCCATACACGTCGTTGGGGCGGCCCGACTTTGCCTTTTGCACCCAGAAGCACATGCTGTAGCGCTGGTCCCTACGAGTTCCGGCGCCGTTGTTATTGTCGCCCTCCGTCCCCCCCCCCGCCACCTCATCACCCCCACTGGGCAACAAATGCTTGCTAGTGCAAACCATGTAAATAATCCCGCAGATGGTCATGGGCACGCCCGCCATTGCCACGTCGAACCTGCGACGAGCGTAGCGAGGAGCATCAACGAGGTGTGGAGCGAAGCGGCGAGTTAGTTGAGAATGTTCTTAATGCTCGTCGCTTCGCTCCTCGCAGTAACTCGCGTAATTACCGCATTCTCAGCTCGTCGCTTCGCTCCTATCTGCGCCTCACATGCCGATGTTGATGTCGGGCTCGTAGTCCTTGGCCTTCTCGTAGGCCACTAAATTGTTACTACTTCCGATCAAACTCAAGCACCCGCCCATCATGCTCACATAGCTAAGGGGGAGCAACAGTTGACTACGCGATTGGTTGATGGAGTCCGACCAGGATTGGATAATCGGTATCATCATCGCCACGCAGGCCGTGTTGGAAAGAAAGGCCGAAATTAATAAAACGGGGATCATCATCACCAGCTGCGCAGCAGTTCGGCTCTTGGGTTTGCCCAAGAAGAACTTGACCAGCCTGCAACGAGCGTAGCGAGGAGCGGCAAGCGAAGCGAGCCGTGTTAGAATTGTGCAGAGACGAAAGTGCTTGAGCATTAGACTAAAGCTACATCACCGTCGCTTCGCATTGTTACTCCCTTAAATTGTCGCATTCCCAGCCCGTCGCTTCGCTCCTCGCTGGGCTTCATCCTCACAGCTTCTCACCTCTCCAAGGCCCCAGTCTCCTCCACTCCCTTCGCCACAACGAGCAGCAAGCCCACGCACACCACGCTGCTGTTTCCGAAGCCTGCAACGAGCGTAGCGAAGAGTGAAGGAGCAATGCGACGACGAGTTAGTATAATATTCTTAATGTGAGGAGACTGAGCGACGACATGGACTCATTATGGCCATAAATGGGGCCATATAATAATAATAAATAGTGTAATCCCAGCTCATCGCTTCGCTACTCTTGAGTCTCACCCTGCAGGAACTGGTCTCTCGTGATCACCTCCGTCGCCAGCAAGATCACACTCGCAGTGAACATCGCGAGGTCGCTCGCAATGTTAAAGCAGGCCATCGATGTCATGGCGAGGTAGATTACGAAGACGCATATTGTTTGTTGCAACGTCAAGGACGCGCCGAAGTACGTTCCGAAGAAGATCGCTGAATAGAGGGGGGTTTGGGGCACGAGTTAGAGCTGGAAATGGAGTTGATTGGTTGGGTGTTCCGGGCGTCGATCTCACCTAGGCCTATCGCGCTCGCAATGTAAAACGCGGTCCGACCGGAGCCGGAGGAGGTTTGCTCCGGCTTACTCTTCTTGGTGGAAGAGCTGAGGTCCTCGACGCACTCGGCAACGGGCAACAGTAATTCGTCCATGAGCTAAGTCCAGGGTTAGTGCCAATTGCTTGTCGGGGAAGGCTGTGAGTGCTGTTTTACAATAGCTTGAATCATTACTCTTGTGGCTTCAATACGACAAGCTACCCACCCCAACAATGTCTAGGTCCTCCTCTGTGGCACCTGAGGAGGCGCTGCTCGCCCCCAAACCTTCCGCGACAAGCTCACAAATTAATATCAATAACAATAACCTGGCGACGATCATGCCTGTAACCATTCCAATGTCGAACCATTCCAATGTCCATTCCAATGTCGACTTGTCGACTTTGTCACCCCCAGGCTCACCCCCCCCGAAAGCCGAGACCTCCTCCTCTTCCCAATATTCGGGCTCGGATTCGCACGGCGTGTCCTCTACGTACATGGCCCCCCCATTGCCTAGTCAAAGTCTTCAAACCCAGAGTCTCCTCCCCAACGCGACCGTACATAAGGATTACCGCGAGACCAAGAACAGCGGCGGTAGCTGGCAGACCCTGCTTGAGGCGGAGGAATCGGCGTTCGTGCACCTTGCTTTGGAACGGGTGCTTTACTACATATTCAGCTCGTCCTCTTCCGTGATGATGCTTCATAGGTTCGACCCGACACAAGGTGAGAAGCTGCGAGGACGAAGCCCAGCGAGGAGCGAAGTGACAAGGATGTGTCGCTTTCGCTCCTCACATTAAGAATATTCTAAACTTACTCATTCATCGCTTCGCTCCTCGGCTCGCCCGTCGCAGCCATCTGCGCCCTACCCTTTGGGTTAAACAAGAGAGCTTACGTTCTGCTCCGAATGACTTCGGAGCAAACCACCACCGGTGCCTCGGTTAAGTTCGAAATGTTTGACGATTCGTTGGAGCCCTTTGATAAGGCGAAGAGACGCCTCAAAAAGCTTCTTCCTGCTGCGCTGGACGTGACATCCCAGCAGGATCTAACCGCGAGAATAACGCTTAAAGAAGACGCCGCCCTCCAAATTACGCACGTCATGGCAAAAGCCTCCACCAGAGTAGTGGAACACTCCACGTCCGTCATTACAAGAATCCAGAGCGCCATGACCAGAAAGTCGGATGATACAAGCCTCATCAATGATTTTATTTTGACACCAGCCATGGGGGCGGAGCAGCTAAAGGTGCGAAGGCACGAAGGAGCGAGGCGACGATGAGAGAACGTGATATCTCTCTTCAAAATTCAGCGTTCGCCAGTAGCTCGAGTCTCAACGTCGACGCTGCTTTCGTCGCTACTCGTTTCTAACTCGCCAACACCAATCCTCATGCGACTCGCTACGCTCGTTGCAGCTATTCTGCTCGCTCGTCGAGACTATGTACAAGCAATTTTACTCGGGCAAACAGGTGGACAAACTAATGAACACGAACTTCGTCCGGGAAATTCCACAACGCCTGGCTGCTGTTCCTGTGTTGCCCACTTCCGATGGTATTTCCTCGCAAGGGGACTCTCGGGTCTCGTTTTCTTTGCCTAGCCATAACACGCGAAGCCTGACCGCTCCTATCGCTTCCACCGATGACCCACAGAAAGCCACGATTTCACTTGCTCGAGCGCACTTCTCTTCGTCCAACATGACCATGAAGCGAATTCCGAATTCAGTAAATGACGAGGTCGCGAAATTCGTGGCCGTCGACTCCAACTCGATCGCCGCCGCCACGACGGTGAAATCCAAAACGATAAAGGCGGTGTGTAGAATTGATCGGTCCGCGGCATTCGTGCTAGCGAACGTCAATTCGCAGTTTTTGTCCTACCTTTCCTCCGAAGAACATCAAAAAAACTTTGGAGCGGAGACGCCGAGGAGGGTCTTTTTCTTGCAAGGAGAGGTGAGAAGTTGCGAGGAGCGAAGAGACAAGCTAGGAATGCGTTAATTCCGTTCGTTATTTGGCTGCGCTAGTAGCTTCAGTCTAGATATCTACGCCACTATCACCGCTACGCAATTCTAACTCGTCAATGCTCGTCGCTACGCTCGTCGCAGGGCCGAGCGCAGCTCGTTAGTTTAGTGGAGAAAGTTCGCATGCCAGGACTGAACGTCGTGAAGAAGGAGCTGTTCGAGCTGTACACTTGTTGGGACGTTGCGTCCGAAGAAGTGGATGGCTTTAAGGGTTTTCGATTTTGCATCATGCCGAAAGCCACTTACGACGAGCTCCACCCTACAAAGAACGAGGTTGTGGACAAATTCTTCAACGAGAATCCAATGCCCTCCCCGCCCGGAGTTTGGAAGTGCTTGTACACCCTCACTGAACTAGCTCCAGATGTTTGTGAGCTGACGCTCGATTCAGAGCTCTCTCCAGGCAAAGTCCGGCCAATGTTCAAAAACGTCGAGGCCCTACAAGCTATGTTTCAAAGAAACGGCAAAGGTACGAAGTTGCGAGGAACGAAGCAACGAGCTTGGAGTGTGTTGATTCCGTTCGTTATGAGGCAGAGCGAGGTATCGACAATCTATCTCCGCGCTGGCATCGCTTTCTTCGCTACGCGTTTCTAACACCGGCTCGCTTCGCTCGCCGCAGAGGTGGACAAAGAAGTTCGGAGAGGACTCGCCGAAGTCATCCAGTCGAAGGGCGCCCGCCACTCCCTCAGCGAAGACCAGCTTGGGTTCGTGCAGGAGGTGAAGGAGGTGATACGAGCCACATCGGAAGAGACGGAAAGGTGGGAAACTGCGAGGAGCGAAGCGACGAGCTAGGAATACGTGATTTACGCGCTGTATTGCGAGGAGCGAAGCGATGAGCATTAAGAGCATTCTAAACTAACTCGTCGCTTCGCTCCACACCTCGTTAATGCTCCTCGCTACGCTCGTCGCAGGTACGGCTGGACAAAAATAACGTCGCCTTCGCCTTTCGTTGAGATGAGAAGAACAAAAAGCGACACGGTCAAAGTTGCTCTGTGCAGCGCAAAGACCATCATTGATTGTCACCCGGCTGAAGTGATCGCCTGGAATTTTGATTACTGCTCCAAAGAAAGAATGCGAATTTCAGCGGAAGAGGGGAATCCAGCGAGAATCTGCGTTGAGAAGCGGGGGGCGACAGAGGCGATTTTCGCCACCATTAAGAGTTTCCCTTTAATACTTTCCGATCGAGAGTTTGTCGTGCGCCAAATTTGGAACGTCGAGGACGACGGGAAGGTGGTTGAGTTGTACTGCGCCTCGATCCCGCTCGAGGTCGACTACGGAATCCAAAAAATTAAGAAGAACACGCGCGCCTTCACTCAGTTTCTGCTTCGAGCCGAGCTGGTGGAGGACGATATGAGAGTGGTTCGAAGCAAGGTAAGACGCAGCGAGGAGAGAAGCGACGAGCTGGGAATACGATAACTACAGTCGTAATTCATCTGCGCTAGTAGCTTTAGTCTAAACGCTCAAGCTGCTTTCATCGCTACGTAATTCTAACCCGTTAGCGTAATTTTTCATGCGACTCGCTACGCTCGTCGCAGGTGGAGCTCCTCCAATATCTAGACCCCGCAGGGTCGATTCCACAATGGGACATGAATTTGAAACTGCCACAGGTGCTCGGGGTAGTAATGGAGGCCTTGGATGAATTCAAGCAGGACGAGGCTGTCGATCGGGAGGCCCTTGAGGTCATCCTCAACGACATAAAGAGAGCGGGTGAAACGTACACCGCGGAGGAGGATGAAATAGTTTCGAACCTCATGCTTCAGGCCAAGCGGTTTTCGATGTCGAAGCTCGATGATGTTTCAACCCCGGACCGATTCCTTCGTGTTCAATCTAAGTACGCCGGGAATGGGCAAGGGCTGGCCAAGGGCACGATCATCATAGACGCTACCGTCGAAGAGCTAGCGGCTATCGAATACCTCGCAGAGAGTCGTGAGATGACGACAAGGTTCGAAGGTCGAGTGCAAAGGCGGGTCAACAAGATCAGTAAGCACGCTCAGCTGATAGAGCAAGTTCGAAACCTCGAAGTTCCCGGTGTGCGCCTGCGCACGTTTAGCTTTAAGGTTATTTGGAAAAAGGTAAGAAGAAATTCGAGGAGCGAAGCGACGAGCGTTAAAGCACATTCTGAACTAGCGAGGAGCGGAGCGACGAGATTACGAACGCTACACCCTCGCATTAAAACACATTCTAAACTAACTCGTCGCTTCAGTTGGTAGAAGGCGAGTACACAGTCGTGCACTCGAATACACCATTAGATGATGAGCTGAAGATCGAGGAGGGACTGAGAAAAGGGCAATTTATTCGAGCAAGGACTGAAACAGTCGCTCATTTTCAATCTTTGCCCGAGCTTAACGGTGTCCCACAGACGAAGCTGACCTACTACCTAATTGAAGTTGACATGCGAGGGCATATTCCAATGCCGCTGGTGCACTCCAACCTCGCTTCCTTCTTTTCCACTCTGTCGCTTTTGCGAAAGAAATACGACAGGTCTGCGGAGATCGATACCGACGAACGCAGGAAGATGGTGGATGTGTTGTTGGCAGGAGACAGGGCCAGATATGAATGGAGCGAGGAGGAGAAGGGGGTTTTAGCGGAGGGGTTGGATTTACTGAAGGAGTTTGACGACGTAGGAGGGGTCGAATTTGAGGCGGCCCATTTGGAGGGGCTGGAAGCGTTCGCGACTTTGAGCATTGTCGGAAACGTGAGGAACTGCGAGGAGCGAAGCGACAAGCTGAGAATGCGTTAATTCCGTTCGTCATTCGACTACGCTAGTAGCTCCAGTCTAGATATCGACGCCACTATCACTGCCACGCAATTCTAACTCAATAACGGCAATCTTCATGCGACTCGCTACGCTCGTCGCAGGACTCGAAGAGGAAGAAAAGATGGGGCAAAATCGTAAGCCTTGTTAGAGCGCCTCCAGAACATGTCGTCTCATACCTAGTTGACGTTTCAAGCCGTGGAAGGAAGTGTAAGGAAGACGTGGAGAGGGAAACAAAGGTCCTGGGCGACCATAGCAAGGTGAGGAGCCGCGAGGAGCGAAGCTACGAGCTACGAATGCGTTGATTCCGCTCGTTATTCGGCTGCGCTAGTAGCTCCAGTCTAGATAAGGACGCCACTATCACCGCTACGTAATTCTAACTCGTCAACATCAATCTTCATGCGACTCGCTACGCTCGTTGCAGTACACCTTTCATCGCTTCAAAACTGGGGCGGTGTTTGACTCGTTCAATCTCATGGTCTGGAAGGAGGACGACGTTGAGTATGGGGATTTCATAGTGTGCTCGGCGCCTTCGAAAGTGGCGTCCAAGGAATTAAGCGAGTGTGTGACGTCGCACAAGCTGGATAACTCGACAAAACTAGTTGAAATGGCGGAGTATTTTAAGGTGCAGGCGGAGGGCGAAGGAACGCGAGTAACCCACTTAGTTACGATAGACGATAGTCATTGGGGTTACGGGATTAGTGAGGCTTTGTTCTACATGCGGACGCTCCCGCTCATGTCTGTGTATTTTTGGAAGTTCTACGAGTTTAGAGAGTGGGAAGAGGTAGATGGGAGGTGAGCCGAGGAGCGAAGCGACGAGGATGTGGAGCGAGAGCGATGAGACATTAAGAACATTCTAAACTAACTAACTCTCATCGTCGCAGCTTTCTTGGCAAGCTTTTTATGCACGAGTACGCGACAATGGGGACTTTGGAGGACTTGTGGCACGACGTTGCTTCTCTGAAGGAGGTGGGGGAGAGGTACAAATGGCTCCAGAGCTTTGTTGAAGTATTGTGCGCGAACAAGCTTCTCGGACACCTGTACAGGTCGTTGCCGGTGAAGAGGTAAGAAGAAGCGAGGAGCGAAGCGACGAGCTGGGAATGAGATAATTACGGTCGTATTTCATCTGCGCTAGTAGCTTTAGTCTGAAAGCGCAAGCATCTTTTTTCACTACACGATTCTAACTCGTCGTCACTTCGCTCCTCCGCTCCTCGCTACGCTCGTCGCAGTAATTTGGACGCCATCACGGCTCAAGAGGGCATGGCCCTCGGCGCGCGGTTCGCCCCGCACCTGGCAATGAACCTCATCCCTAGCGGGGCCGTCGACGAGTACATTTTGTGTTACGGCGCTTTGCAGGAGCTAGAGGCGAGAGAGGAAAAGTGGTTTCGTTCGTTCTTGGGCGTCCTTGCTGCTGATTTGCTAGCGAGAGAGCCGTGGGGTTTGAAGTTGAGATTGCTGCTCGGGGCTGGGCTGAGCATTGTGGATGTCGCCACGGATATATTCATGGCGTGGACGTATTTCGATTCCGAAGAGGAGGACGCTCGGCAGTTTGGTATTTCAATATGCATTATGTTGGGGCTGTCTATTGCTGCTCAGAGTGTAATCGCAATAGTTCAAAATAAGAAGAAGAACATACTTGTGATTCTTCGAGAGCTTCTTTATGTGATTAGCTTCATAAAACCTGGGGTAGATGCTGCTAGGGTGTCGAGTGAACGTGAGGACCCCGATCTTACTTTTGACGTAATGACGGAGCTCATTATGCACAGGATAGTCAAGCTGTTTGCCGACAGCATTCCGGGTTCAATATTGCAGACTTACGCGTTAGTTATGTTGAGCGGCGGCCGCTCAACGGGTGCCTATTTCTCTGTTATTGTGTCTCTCCTTACCACGGGAGTTATCGGTGCTACTATTAGCTACGATTTCGACATCAACCCAACCAAGCGTTTGAGGAATCCTGAGTTCTACGGGTATATTAGTGACGACGCCTCACTTCGAGCGGTCTGTTTCATTTTGATGATGCTGAATTCGGCTCTGATGCTGGCGACAAGGGCTCTGGCTGCTAGTCTGCTAGTAATGACGGATTCAACTTACTTGTTGATGGCGATATTTATTGACCATGCTTTGTATATGGGTCAGAAGTTTATCCGTCGCGATTATACTTACTGGGTCCCGATTGAGGGTATTCTTAGTCTAGTTTTCAGTTTCTTTTGTAGGTTCATTGTCAAGCTGGTCGTCGACTTCACGGGCATCGTACAATTCCGCCACCCGTACGAAATGGGCGGGTTGTACTGGAGCCTGAACATGGTGGTGAGCAATCTGGGCTGTTGGGCTTCGGTGCATGTTTATTCTTGGACTAGTGAGGATTTGAACAACGGGTTGAAGACTGAGAGTTTGTTTAGGATGCTTGGGATTCTGACGGGCCTTCAAGTGGTGAACTTCATTTGCTTTTTGGGGACCATCAAGCGAAAGTATTTGCACACGTTCTTCAGCACGGAGACGGGCGTGACGTCTGGCCAGAAGCAATTTTTGGAAGGAAAAAGCAACGCCGCAAAATCGGCGATCTTCACGAGGAACGAAGTCATGTGGCGGCCCATCGAGAGGAGGATCAGAGCGTGGCTCGAAGACGGGTGGCTGGAATGGGTCAACAAGAAACCCGAATGGTTCAACGAGAAGTTCAGGAGCACCGTCCCGGTCGACATGATGCCTGACCTGGAGAATTTGGAGAGCTTGCGGTTGCAGAGTGGGTTGACCACATTGAGCAATGTCGACTCAGCAATTAGTAGTGGGGGTAGTTCGTTGAGTACGTTCGGTTTCTTCAATCCAAGTAAGACTTCGTATTGATAGGATTAAGGTGTAGTGTGAGGTTGGTTTGGTTTAAAGAAGTTTTAAAATAAATGTTTTTATATTGAAAAAGAATGGGAAAAGTGGGGTTGGGTTGGGTTTAG
>BLQM01000134.1:28023-39571 GCA_012489335.1 Triparma laevis f. inornata
ATGGGAAAAGTGGGGTTGGGTTGGGTTTAGGTGAGATATAACGGCATGCACACCTCTCTGGTTACGTTTTCATTTCCTCTTTCAACCGTGTCCACCGTCGTTCCCTTGATGCTCGATAGATCCCAGTTTTCGATCGTGTCTCTGTTGAACGACGAGGCGTTACTGAACATCGCGTACATGTTCGTACAATTACCAGTGGACCACCGTGAGAGATCGCTCTTGAACGAAGTGGACCAACTGAATATGCACGTCATTTCTGTGGCTTTCCCAACGTTCCACTCTTTCAGATCACTCTTGAACGATTTGGCGAGTTGGAACATCGCGCACATCTTCGTTCAATTCCCAACGTTCCACCGTGAAAGATCGATGTTGAACAACGAGGCCTCGTTGAACATCAACTCTATGCTCGTAACGTTGCTGGTATCTCAAAGTGATATATCTTGGTTGAAGTCCTTGTTCCAACGATTCCCATGTTCTATCTCTTCTGTCGTCATTCCAAACAACAACACCATGCTCGTAATCGATGAAACGTTCCAGCTGGAGATGTGACCATACTTAGCAATCGCCTTATTCCTGTCTGTACACCACAACCTAGCCGCCGCCTTCAACTCCTTGTTGCTCTGAAACTTGTCCCGTGGTTTCAGCGCCGTTATGTCCTTCCTCGCCTCGCGAAGCTCGTCCTTGACGCTAATCAACTCCTCAAAGACGCTCTCCATTTTCTGCCCAGTCTCTTCACTGCGGTTGACCATCTCCCCCTTCACGCCCTTGATCTCTTTCCTCGTCTTCTCCTGCAAACCTTTCATCTCCTCCCTCACGCTCCGCATCTCTTTGAGCAACATAGACATGGAAGACTCCTCGGCCTGAATCTCCTCGACGTTATTTTCTTGGGGGTTGCCACCTGCTCTATCCTGCTCTCTCCCCTGCTTGACGGCCACTAAAGCCTCCACCTTCACCTCGTCTGAAAACACGTCTGTCCCACACACCCTCTCGGGAAAAACGTCGCCCCCACCCCCCTCCTCGTTCCTCTTCTTCTTCTTCTGCGCTCGCGGCGGCATTTCGACGGATTAAGTTTTGCTCTGGGTTTCTTTTCCTTGTCCTCGGTGGAAACCTTCGTTTAATTTACAGCTACTTGTATATCATTCAGGCAATCTCGACAAAAAGGATTAAGATTGGCAACTGTTAAGGTTTTGAAAACGTTTGCTGGGATGTTGCCAGAAGGGGAGGAGGTGGATTGCTTTGGATTAAAATCTATTTTATTGGGACAAGGTTCGTTAGGATTTGGAAATTGGAAAACGATGGTGCTTTATTAAAACCTGTCACGAGTTGTGGAGACGCGCCTCCCTCCTCCTCCCTCTGCATGCATGTTATTACCCCATCAAAAAATCAAATTGCCCCACCCCCCTAACCCATCTCTAACCTACCAAAACCAAACCCTCGCTAACCCTAACAGATGGCATTCTTTATTGAGAAGAAGGACACCAATGCGATTCCCGAGCACATGCTCGAGGAGAACCAATTGCCCAACGAGAATGTGAGAACCCTAACATCTGTATCGCCTTCTCGTCCTGCCCCAATTGTACATTCTAACTAATCCTATATAAAACTCCCCTCCAATCACAGAACCTGGCTCTGTTCACGGCCGCTGCTGACGGGAACTTCGAGGGCGTAAAGGTCGCCGTCAAGGCGGGAGGCAAGCCGAGCTACTTTCACCGGCCTGCAGATGGGGCGACAAGCATGCATGCCGCTGCGAGGAGCAGGTATGAAGTCGTCTCGTCGCATTTCCTCGCTGTGAATACGATACTAGCACTCGTACTTCAGCTACACTCATATCATTCATCTACACACAAAAACCTCTGTCTTCGCTACGCTATTCTAACTCATCAACGCCAATCTCCACTCGACCCTAACACTTCGCTCGTCGCAGCACAATTGAAGCGAGCCAGATAATGAACTTTTTGTTCGTTCAGGGCGGGTGCTTGGACGCCAAGATGATTACCAACCACAATACTCCCCTTCACGAGGCCATTATGCACTCGAACAAGACCACGGTTGAGACACTCTTGGATTGTGGGGCTGCCTTCATTGGCAATAGTTTTGGCAACACGCCCTTGCATCTAGCTGTGCAGCAGGGAAATATCCAGATTGCGCTGCTGTTGCTGGCCAAGAACCACCCCGTAAATGTCAAGAACAACCGGGGGATGACGCCCCTTCACATTTGCGGTAATCTGTGCCAGGAGAAGATCATGACATCCGGGGCGGCAGCTGCTGCAGCCCCCATCGCGGCGGCGAAGAACTTGGAGAGTTACTTGAAACTGGCAGGGGCGTTGATCCTGTACGGGGTGGGGCTGGATGAAGTCGACGCCAACAGGTACACCGCGCTGCACGCTGCGGCGTCCCGCGGAAACTTGGACATGGTCCAGCTGCTGGTGGATTCAGGCGCTGACATTTGTGTTAAGAGCTTCCTGCAGCTGACCGAGACCAAGATCGTTGAGCGCACTGCTCAGCAGGTCGCGACCTTGAACTCGCACGTATCGGTGGAAGCGTACTTGGAGGGGTGCGAGAAGAAGAGACAATTCGGATCGCTGATTCCAACTAACGCGTTGGTCACGAAGTGGACGAAGGGGGTTATTACTGCGGCTAAGATAAGGTCTACTAAGAACGAAAACAACAGTCCCAACGTTGCCGTGGGGAGTGGGGCGAGTATGGCGAAGAAGGCGAGGGAGAAGGTTTAACAAATTTGGTTTGGTTTTACGAAGTTTTTACGAAGTTGTTTTTTGGTGCGTTAAACGTTTTTGCTGTTAAGGGAAATTCATGTTATCTAATCCCAGACCTGTTGCGGCGGCTGGTGGTACATTTTGATCGATTTTGCGCGGCCGGAAAGGCGTGAAAAAGATCATTCTCGGTGACCCAAATGTTCAAAATTCGTAAATCATCACGGCGACGTTTTTGGGCCCAATCTTGGTTAAATTAAATTGGCATCTAAATAACCCTGATTAACTGAATATTTTACTTGTTGTAGACTTTTTAAAGTGCAGGATCATGTTTTTTGTTTTTAAACTCGGTATTTTTGGGGTTATTTTGGTTAGTCTTGGAAGTATTTGTGTATTTAGTGCTTATTAAAATTCCAAATATGCCATTTTTAGTGCAAATAAACCCCAGGAACACCGAGTTTAAAAACAAAAAGCATAATCCTGTGCTTTTTTGAAGAAAGTTACTACAAGACTTGGGTACTCAAGGGTCCAATAGGGTCGACTAAGACAAAACCTGAACCTGAAAATAATTAGAATACCGATTTCCGTTCCGGCGATTTGACTAAAGTTGATTTTTGGTTTTCCTCGCGTTCTCGAATAGATCGTAGCCTACACGAATCTCTTGGACGACAGACTAGGCCATTTAAACCAGTCCTGCTTTTCAACTGACTTCTAGCGGCGGAGGAAAGGCGTTATTTAGTTTACGAACTTGGCTCCTCCCACATTCTACATTAGCACTCTCTATCCTACCCCTCTCGCACTTCCTTTTACGATTATCTGATCTAACCCGTAGTTACAGTTACACCCGCGTGCTGTTAAGGTTATTTTATCACGTTTATTGAACTTAAAACATCTACAGATGCGCGTCGGTTTTCTTCTCGCTTACCTCATCATTATGTTTGTCGTGGCACGAGGTTTTCGTACTCCCCTTCGCTCCTCGAGAATGCGCACCACGCGCCTGTTCCGCTCCTTCGACTACGGCGATAAGCCGAAGCTGCTGCAGTTCACGCACTCAAAAAACACGAAGATAAACCCGAAGCAGCTTGACGACGCAATGCGAATCATGACGCCGTTCATCTCTGCTGAGAGGATGGCGACCTTTCGCAAGATCCTCGAGTCTCGTTGTTTCGACGTAAAGCTGCTGTACGAGAATCCCGCGAACCCGTCCAACGTGTATGCCTGCCTCCGCACTCTGGACAGCTTCGGGCTGCAGCATGTGGACATAACCGACGGTATGTACAGGGAGCCGCTTGGGAAGGCCGGCGACAACACTGGGCTGATGCGGAAGAAGAAGAACAAGCTGACCGCAGTGGGAAGCGACAAGTGGTTGAGTGTGAAGCAGTGGGACACGACAAAAACCCCGTTGGCTGAGATCATCAGGAATTTAAAGAAGGAGGGTTATAAAGTATACACGACGAGTTTGGAGGGTGGAACAGACGTGCGGGAGTTTCCATTCAGGGGTGGGGAGGAAAAGAGGCAGAAGATGGTGATCTGCTTCGGCAACGAAGAGACGGGTGTAACGGATGAGTTGAAGGGTCTCTCAGACGGTTTGTTCTACTTACCAATGTTCGGCTTCGCGGAAAGTTACAACCTGTCGGTGGCGACGAGTCTGACTTGCGCGTATATGCTGGAAGGGGGGGTAATAAGGCCCAGTGGGGTGGAGGCGGAGGAGGAGCGGCGGAGGGTAATGGGGGAGTGGATGATCCGATCATTTCCGAAACGAGGCATGGCCGAAATGATTCTGGAAAGGGAAGGTATTGAGCTTGGTACAAGTTTGCATGCACTGGACGATTATGAAAATTCGTTATAAATTTAGATTTTATTATAAAAAGTTAGCTCTCCTTCTTACATTTTTATTTATAGCTTGGGCTGATTGATGATCATGGCACTGTGCTGCCCCCCACCCGACACCATGACAACAGTGGCTCCCGGGAACTTCCTCTCGTCGATTTTCATTAATTTAGGGATGTTCTCGTCTTTGTCCGTTCCGTGCCCCAGCGCCACCATGTCTCCGTACCCCCAGCTGTAGACCTCGTTCTTGTTGGTGGTGATGAAGTTGTGGTTGGCGCCGCAGGAGACTGTAGATGCGATTCCTTTGGCTCCGGGTAGGGCCACCTGCGAGGATGAAGTCCGTGGAGGGGAGGGGGTGTTAGTTTATAATGTTCTTTAATTGTGAGAGGAGCGAGAGCGACATCCTCGTCGCTTCACTCCTCGTTGTCGTCGTTCGCTCCTCGTTGTCATCTTTCGCTCCTCACGACTTCGTTCATACCTTGACCGGAGACTCCTCGCAGTAGCCGACCTCGCACTCCTCCTTCACTCCGAGCTGGCCGCTATCTCCGCGGCCGAAGGAGAAGACCTTCCCGTCGGACGTGAGGCACACCGAGTGGTGCATGCCTCCGTCGGCGTCTTCCACCCTCTCCCCAGTCAAGACTTCGACGCACGTCAGCTCGTGCCTGGGATTGATGTCCCCCAGCCCCAGCTGTCCGTAGTTGTTCAGCCCGCAGGTCCACAGCACTCCTCCTCCGCTGGATCCTTCCACGGTGATCACGAGTAGGTGGTAGGCTCCTGCTCCGATTTTGCGGACGAATCTGTCGGTGAGCATAGCGAGCCGTGTTAGAATAAAGAAGTATAAGCTTTCGTAAAGCGTTCTCTAAGCTCGCGCTCTAACCCTCACCTTTTGGAAGAAACCGAGGCGAAGAGAGGCGCCTTTGGAGTGATCTGCGTCCTCAATATCCCCTCCAAGTCGTACTCCCCCCCAACCTTCATGTCGTTGGCCTTCCTGCCCAGCTCTCCGCACTCGCCCAGGCCCCAGGTCCAGACGCCGCCGTTCTCCGTCCTGCCGACGTTGAACGATGCCCCGCATTTCAGCTCGACGAGCTTGCCCTCGCTAGTCGGAACGCTGGTTATTTCAGGCTTGACATTCTGCGGCGAGCGAAGCGAGCCATGTTAGAATTGTGCAGCGACGAAAATGCTTGAGCATTAGACTAAAGCTACTTTGTGAGCGGCAAGCAAAGCGAGCCGATAAATGCATTCCCAGCTCGTCTCTTCGCCCCTCGCGCCTTCTCACCTTCCCCCTCAGTCCGCCAGGGTTGGTGGCGTCCCTGAAAGTCTTGCCCTCCTTGTCCTTGTAAGTTCCCCACATGTAAACCGTGCCCTTTCCGTCCACCACAATGGTCTGGCAGTCCCCTGCCGCTCCGCAAATTCCCTTGATGTCGGGTACGATTTGAGGCATGAACTGTTTGTTGAGGAGCGAAGCGACGATGAGTGAGTATTAGTATGAGAGAGTAGGAGAACAAGAAGCGAAAATATCGAAATCCCATCGACTAGTCGCTTCGCTCCTTGGGCTCCGCCCTCGGACTTCGACTTCGGCTCACCTCCTCCCCTCCCCTACCCACACTCCCGTCGTCATTACAACCCCAAGTGTACACATCCCCCGAATTCGTACACGCAACGTTATGCAAGCCACCCGCGCTAACAGTCCTAACGCTCGAGTGCGCAAGCGTCATGACCTTCCTGGGCTTGGAGACTATCATCTCGTCATCTTCGTCGATGCCGTGAGCGAGCTGACCGCAGTCGCCGGAGCCGAAGGTCAGGATGGAGGTGAGGCCGGAGTCGCGGTAGGTCGCGCGGAGGTCGCGCGCGTAGGAGAGGTAGTCCTTCGCGGCTTCGACGAAGTCGGAGGAGTTGGAGTTGGAGCTGTTGTGTGGTGGGGGGGGGTGAGTTAGTGTATTTTGTATCGCGTCGAGGTTACACAGCCATCGCGTTTTCGTTCGCTGTGCCTCACACACCTGCAATACTGGACGAACGTGTTGTTCAATCCAGCTAAATTCTTCAAATACTCCCCCTTTAAACTCAACGGATGCTTCGCGCTGACTGTCCTCCTACCGCTGCTGTTTTTGCTATTATTATTGCTATTGCCGCCGCCGTTGACCATGACCCCGCCGAAGTTTGATCGGCCGCCCTGAGGAGGGGAGCGGGAGGGCATCTCAGACACCGCGTTGTACTCGTCCTTGCCAATTCCGGAATCGGTGCGGCCGCGCTTTTGCTTCGGCATTTTTGTTGCGTAGGTGGTGCGAGGGAGCTGCCAGTGAAATGCGAGATTGAGAGGTGGAAAACTCATCGCTTTTTGCTCAATTTCTCCCCACAAAGTCAACGTTCACTAGTTAAAAGCTACCAGCGGCCACTAAACCCATCAGCAACCCCTCCACAACCACCCCCACCGCGATCTCCACAGCACAAGGTTAATGCTGTCCATCCTACGTTCCTCGGCCCTCGGACGCTCAGGCCTTCCCGTGTCCTCCTTCCTGTCCTCTGCCCTGCGATCCGCCGCCCTTAAAGGGCCGATAACGCAGCGGTCATATGTCAACCCTCCCAACCACTTGAAATTACTCCGCCGGAAGCGCGCAGGCTTCGAGGAGCTGCCTCCGAAGGTCATTAACAACTTGGGCGAGCAGGAGGACATGGACAGGTGAGAGGGGGTGGCGAGCGAAGAAGAAGAACCCTAAGCCGTAGTGCGTAGCGCATTGCTTATTGGAGATAATGAAAACTCCTCCTTTGCTGAGCGGAGCTTTCACATTTTCAACGTTCAACTAACACACACTCGCTTACGCTTCGCTGCAGACTCGAGAAACTCATCGCGTCCCCCCTCGAAACCCCCAAATACCCCAACTCCAAACTAGGAGTCGTCACAGGAACCAGCATGGCCAAGACCGTCAAGGTCGACGTCAAGTCCTTCACCAAGAACCTCAAGTACAACAAGATGCTCGGCAGAACGAAGCGCTTCTACGCCCACGACGAGGACGAGGTGAGAAACGGAGAGGATTGGCGAGCGAAGCGAGCCGAGGAGCGAAGCGACAAGGATGTGGAGCGAGAGCCAACTAACAAGGAGCGGAACGAAAAAGAAACGCGAAGGGGGCCATACAACTTGTCGCTGCGCTCCTCGCGTTAAGAACATTTTTTTCTATACTAACTCGTCGCTTCGCTCCTCGGCCCGCTTCGCTCGCCGCTTGTCGCAGGTCGTCAAAGAGGGAGACACCGTGAGAATCATGCCAGACAGGCCCCGGAGCAAGCTGAAGCGGTGGTACGTCCACGAAATACTGGACAGGAAGAAGGTTGTAGAGTACGATAGTGTTAGGGAAGAGGAGAGAGACGCTAGAGATGAATAAAATAGAGAATTTTAACGCATTTGTATAAAAACGAATTTGAACAACTACTGGCCGAGAGTACCACCTAAACCATAATAATTCTGCAAAAAGAACATACATCCAACCATCCCAACAAAATTCTGCACGCTTGTCCATGGCACGAGCATGAAGAAATTGAACAGTATACCTGAGAACGACGATGAGAGTGACAATGAGAGTATTAGAACGTAATGTCGTAGTCGTCATCATTTACTCGTCGTTCATTCCCTCAACGGGGGGAACGAGATGGTTTTCTAGACGCTGATGATCTTGGTGCGCTTGAACAAGTCCGGTCAAGGTCCGCCGCCTTGGCCACGCTAATCGCCTGGCTGCACTCACCGTACCCAACCATTGCGGCTATAGCACAGGTCTTGAGGAAACCGTATTTGGGCCAGAGAGCGATGTTGAAGGTCAGGGAGGAGAAGAGGAGGAGGACGATGGCGAGGTGGGTGTGGGTTTTGAAGTTCTCATAGACGAGCTGTGAATTGATATTTATTATTTTTGTGGTTAGATTAAACAGGTTTCTGTGTACTGCACTACCACTACCCTCTCTCACCTTATCCTTGAACCTCGTAGGTCGCAACGACTCCATGTACACCTTCAGAGTTAATATCGAAAGACTCGACATCACCGACAAAGTCATTACCATGTGATTCACCGCCGTAGCCGAGGTGCTGTGGCTCATGAGAGCCTGCCAGAGCTTGAACTCGACGCAGCCGAAGGAGGCGCTCACGATCATTGCGCAGGACCAGAGCAATTGAGCGGGGCGGGCGAAGATGCCGGCGTCCAAGAATTCGTCGACATTTTGTTTGGTTTCCTGAGTGTCATGGGTGTCTCCGACTGAAACGGTGGCTGGCATAATGCTTTGGGTTTGATTTATGGACAAAGTCGACAAGGCGTGACGAATTCGGTATGGAACGCGGCTGGGAGATGACGAAAAATCGGCTGGAAAGGTTGAGGAGGGGTGAGAGGAGAGGAAATGAGGGAGGGAGGACGACGGTGGGACTACGAGGATTTCGACGACAAGGTTTATCCCAAATTCACACTGTTCTCGCAGTGCTAGTAGTGATAAATGGAGGTCAACATAGCATCTGAACCACAATTGACCTCTGTATTGCTCATGGAGGTCGTGGGTCGTACCGATCTGCTTTATCACTGGCACTTTCCAGCGAATCCCCACTGAACTCTTAGAAATCCTCGAATTTAAACGTAAATCGTCTGTACGAGGTGCCTGGGCCTGTATACTATTCTCAGTCGCTCATAAACCCAAAATGAGTTATAAAAGGTACCACGAACTACTCCAATTCTTCATTCTCATCCTCGTCCTCTTCGGCCTCCCTCAATCGACGACGGCCCTCCTCCCTGAGCCACCCCTGACGAAACCGTACCACTTCCAAATTCACCAAAGCGCCGCCTCAATCGGCCAGAAAAATTGGGACAGCGTCCAAACCAATAACCTAAGCCCGTTCACCTCTTTCAACTACCTCCACCTCCTCGAATCAACTGGTTGTGCTTCACCCTCGACGGGTTGGACACCGATTCACGTAACTGTCTCGACCCAATCCACTCCCTCCTCCCCCCCGTTGGCGATCGTCCCGTGCTACACGAAAAGCCACTCCTTCGGCGAATTCATATTCGACCAACCCTGGGCCGAAGCAGGTACGAAGCCGCGGTTGAGGGAACGACGACAACCCGAGATCGCAAGCCCAAGGAGGACGACTACGACAAGAACGACGAATCCACCAACACACTCGCTGCGCTCGCGCTCGCCCTCTCCTCGCAGCCCACGACAACAACATAAACTACTACCCGAAAATCCTCGCGGCCATCCCCTTCACACCCGTTTCGTCCCCCAAAGTGCTAATCCACCCAAACGTCACCTCCCACTCCGAACAATCCAACATCCGCAATTCCGTCGCCGATTACCTTACCACCCTCGCCACCAATAACAACCTTTCCTCCGTCCACGTGAACTTCCTCTCCTCCTCCGAAATCAAATCCTTCCCCTCCCCCTACCACCACCGCACCTCCCTTCAACACCACTTCACAAACATATCCCCCACCGGTTCAAAATTCCACAACTTCTCCCACTATCTCACCTCCCTAAAAAGCAAGCGTCGATTATCGTTAAATCGAGAACGTCGTAAAATCTCCCCTCAAATTCGCATCGATACTTTAACAGGAAAAGAGATTCAATCAGTACCTGGAATTCACGATGTAATATATAAACTGTACGAATCAACAGTGGAGAAATCAGGTAAAGGTCGTTTATATTTCACTTCCTCATTTTTTGAGAAATTAATCGCAAGTGAATTCTGCAATAACGTAGTTCTCATAATAGCTCGCTCAACTAGTTCAACCGACGAAAACGAATCAATAAAAGCATCCGATATAATAGCAGGAACGTTTAACGTCGTCTCGAATAATATATTTTATGGTCGTTATTGGGGGAGGTGAGAAGTTACGAGGGGCGAAGCGACGAGTTACGAACTCAATATTGCGCTCCTAATTTGGCTATGCTGGTAGCTTTGTAACCCTAACAGACTAAACGCTTTCGTCGCTTTCGTCGCTTTCGTCGCTTTCGTCGCTTTCGTCGCCACGCATTTCTAACTCATCGACGCCAATTTTCATGCGACTCGCTTTGCTCGTCGCAGTTTCACTTCTCAAAAATATTTACATTTCGAGGTATGTTACTACTCAGCGATTGAGTACTGCATAGAACACCAGCTAGATAAGGTGGAGCCCGGAGCGGGAGGTGGGGAGTATAAGTTTTTGAGAGGTACGAACGTCGCGAGGAGTGAGGCGACGAGCTGGGAATACGATAATTACGGGAGTAATTCGTCTGCGCGGGTAGCTTTAGTCTAAGCGCGTAAGGTTCTTTCTTCGCTACGCAATTATAACTCGTTAACTTCAAACTTCACGCGACTCGCTACGCTCGTCACAGGTTTTGAACCTGTGAGGATTCATTCGGCGCATTATATACGGAATGAGGGATTAAACAAGGCCGTTGGGGAATTTGTTGAGGAGGTGAGACCTCGCGAGGAGCGAAGCGACGAGCTGAGAATTCACTATTTGACGTTACAATTTAGCTGTGCTTGTGGCCCCAGTCTGAAGGTGATCGTCCCTAAAGTTGCCACACAATTCTAACTCCGTCAACTCCAATCTTCACGCGACTCGCTACGCTCGTCGCAGGAGAGACGGAGTATTAACGAAGTAATGGGGGTAGAACATGAACATGAAAAATCATAATAAATAAATATATAAATACATATGAATCAGTTTTGAATTCAATGAATGCAAGTGTAATATAATCTTATAATCTTTCCATCTATAATAAGCCAATTTAGATACCAATTTAGATCTCTCCCAAACCCCCTCCCAAGAACTTATCAAAGTCACCTCCCTCAGCCCCGAGCAATTCCCTCGCTTTTTTCATGAGCTCTTCGGGTTCTTGGCTTTGGCTGGCCTTGTGGAGGACGGTCAGTAGACTCGTGAACATCTCTTCGCTCAGTCGGGATTTGTAGCTTTGTAGTAGGTCAATGGCGGAGGAGCGTTTTTGCTCGGGGGTCCTTTTTACGAGGACCTGCGACGAGCGTAGCGAGAAGCATTAGGATA
>BLQM01000134.1:52637-83475 GCA_012489335.1 Triparma laevis f. inornata
AGACTCCTCCCGCCGCGACTTCACCGTAAACTCCCTCTTCTACAACATCACAACATCAAAAATAGAAGATTACTACAACGGTATATCCGACCTTAATAACGGAATGATCAGAACTCCTCTGAATCCGAAATTAACGTTTTTAGATGATCCATTACGAGTTTTAAGGGGAGTTAGGTTTAGTAGTCGATTCGGTTTTTGTTTGGAGGGGGGGGTTGTTGGAGCGATGAAGGATGATGAGGTTAGGGAGGCGTTGAGGATGAAAGTTAGTAAGGAAAGAGTTGGGAAGGAATTGATGGGGTGTTTTAAAACTGATGAGGGTGGTGTTGAGGGTGAGACGAGGAGCGAAGCGACGATGTATTGGTGGGAGGATTGTTATTATTGCCTTCTCATCTCGTCGCTTCGCTCCTCGTTCTTCGATCGTCGTTGTCTAACTCTCATTTCGTTTCACAGCCTTCAAACTTCTTACGAGCTTGAAATTGGACGAGGTCATCTTCGAATGTCCCGACGGAGTCAAGTTAGGACACCAGTACGTTTCCAAGGTCGATTGCTACGTCGGTGTTCCCGGCGTCGACATTCGCCTCCTCCTAATCTCCGCGATATTGTCTCCCAACGCGTCGGAGACCTTTGAGGAACTGCAGAAGAACGGTAAAACTTACAAACCGAGGAACAAGGTGCACTGGGTGATACGCGATGGCATCAAGTGGAAGAGCCAGGACGCGAGCGACGTTCAGATGCTCGTTGAGAGTTTAGGGGTTGGGGGGGACTTGTTGAGGAATGCTGAAGCGGATAGGTTGGAGGTGAGGAGAATGGGAGGAGCGAACGACGACAACGAGGAGCGAAGCGACGAGGATGTGGATCGAAGCGATGAGGATGTGGAAGCGACGACGATGTATCGCTCTCGCTCCTCGCTTCAAGAGCATTCTAAACTAACTCGTTGTTTCGCTCCTCGGCTCGCTTCGCTCGTCGCAGTGCGGGATGTTCTTGAGGAACTGCAAGGGACTGTGGAGAACGGGGCTGGCGCTGGCGGCGATAAAGATGATAGGGAATGGGGAGGATGCTTCGGATCTCTACGAGAAAACAATGACAAAGTTTACGAATTTCAACCTCGAGGACTGCTGGAAGCAAAAGCCCGTGGTCGACGGGAAAACTCTACAAACGACGCTGAATTTAGGGAAGGGACCGGAGGTGGGGAAATGGATGAAGAAGGTGGTCGAGTTTATGCTCGTGAACGAGGGCGGGTCAAAGGAGCAGTGCATCGAATACCTGAAGGAGTGCAAGGAGCGGGAGATGGAGGTGGAGAGGGGGATGGAGGTGGAGGTTGACAAGAAAGTAGACGAAGGCGTAAAGTAGCGATCGTTTTAATACTCCAAATCTTAGACAATTTCTAAAATTTAATTTGTGCATGCTTCTGCTACTCTCGTTACTGTTGCTGTCGTCGTTGAAACGTTGGTGAATGACGTTGGGTGGAAACGACTCCATTCATTGTTCAATACTCCAAATCTTAGATGCTATCTTTTCTAAATTTTATTTGCTACTACTTCTGTTACTCTCGTTACTCTCGTTACTGTTGCTGTCGTTGAATATGTCGGTGAATGACGTTGGTGTGAAGGACCGGCTCCGTTGATTTGTCAAACTTCGTGAGTCGGATGCGAGCTCCCCTTTGTGACGATTTTCCTCCTGTCGTCGCCTCATGTCGGCCACGCTGAATGAGAAAGGAGATGTTGAACCGCTTCGGGTTTTTGGGTTTGGCGCAGGAGCGGCTACTTCGACGTTGATGGACAGACTGTTCCTAGAAAGATGGCTCGATTGGAGTTGCAGTTTGGTCGGAGAGGTGGTGTCACCACCCCCCTCGTCCTCTCCACCGCACTGTCCATTCATTTCAAGCTTGCTGTTGCGTTTATTCAGCGCGGACGCCACAGACTTGGGCGTTGTGGATATTAGGTTTTGAGAACTGGGCTGTAACTTTTCGCAGCAAAATTCAACCTCTCCAGACTTCAATTTTTCGATTTATACCTTCCCACACGCAACCTCAAAGACTATTACTCTTTCGATCTTCTCTCATAACCCACCAAACCCCCTTCTATCCCCTCAACACCCACCTACCGCCCCCATAAATGAATTCTAGTCAATCTTCGTCCAAAGCTTCGGCGGGAACAAAAGCTGCGCCGTCATGTGGCTATCCTGGCTGTCACGAGCTCGTCCCCCTTCGCTGTTCGCAATGCCGAGAAGTGTACTACTGTTTTAGAGAGCATCATAAGTTGAGCTGGAAATCGCACTAGAAACTCTGCTCCGCTCCCGCTCCGAAAACATCAGCGCCTCCAACTCCTCTCAAACCAACGTCGCTGAAGAACTTGTTCCAGCTCGAGAGCGGCGAGGGCTTCAACGAGTACTTCCGGAACTAGACCAACGACGTTGAGGTGACTTACCTGGAATGGAAGGAGCCGTTCGACAAGCTCCAGATCGTTAAGATCGTTGAGGGAGGCGCATCGATTGGAGCAGCAGGCGAGACACTGGAGGAAAGCACGGCGCAAACAACACGCTCCGTTCTAACTCTTCGCGCAGGTACAACAAATAATCGATTCAGAGGACCTGGTGAAGCTCCAGGCGTTGGCTGAGCTGTGCAGTCGCGAGTTCTTTGACGATAGGTCGCTTTCGGTGGTGACGTGGAGGAGGATTTTGGAGGTTTCGGAATTAGCGAATGCCGATTTGAAGAGCCCGAGGTTTTGGACGCTTGCGCGTGTTTGGGGAAGGCATGCAATAATTCGGTAGTTGAGGATTATCCTGACGCGAAACGATACTGTAAGCGAGCGAAGGAGGGTTATGAGGAAATGATTGAGCACGCGGCTAAAATGTTCGAGATCTGTTTGGAGGGGTATCAGACGATGTTGGGGGAGAACGATCCTAGTACGTTGGGCACGAAGAATACTTTAGGAGCATGTAACTATGATTTGGGGAATTACGAGAAGGCGTTGGAATTTTGGGAGAGAGCTTTGGAGGGATTCGAGAAGGTGAAGGTGCAGGTGCAGGTTCTTGGCCACCAGGACTGGGAATGTGAATCTTGGGATCGGTGGTGGGTAAACTTTGGGGCGAATTGGATAAGGGTTAAGAAAAAGAATTTGAATTTTTACATCCAATGTACGTCTTAAAAATTTCGCCAAAAGTTTTAGCTAGTATCAATTCCCTCCCCCCCCCCTCACCCCAACACTACGCCTTACTCTTCATCTCTTCCTTCGCGGCCTTCTCTCTCGCTGCCGCGTTTTTCTCTGCCTTCATGTGCGCGCTCGCGCTCGTGAGCCAACCACCATACAAGTTGATTAATCTTCCTTGGGACCCTAACGGACCGCATAGCAACAGCAGCGCGCAGTAGAAGCCCAAACTGAAGAGCGTAGAGAGCACAATGGTCAAGAATATGAAGGCTCCGAACTTCACGAAGAACGCGATGTTCGCTGTGAGCATGATGGCCGCGGCTCCGATGGTCGAGATGGCGCCGCTCAAAATCGAGGTGCCGGTGGAGTGCAGCGCGAACTTTACTTTGCCAAACCTCGTGACTTCGTCGGAGGCCTTGTAACTGTCCGACAAGTGGACGGTGTAATCCACGCTGAAGCCGATGACTAGCACAACCAAAATGCCCTCCAAAATGCCTAAACCCCACCCCGCGAAAGTCAAGAACCCAAACACGATCGTCGTAATCATGCCAATGGTCAAAATGGCCAACGAAGCGAGTATGTAATTCTGCAGCGTGCGAAGAAAAGAGCCGTGTTAGAGAAACAAATAGAAACAAGTAGCGAACAAAGAGAAGCGACGCCAAGGTTGATACAAGACCAAATCAGAAAGTCCCAACACGTTCAAGGCCAAATCTCGCCTAACCCCAAGAGGCGACCTGGCATGATACAGCGACGGATACTACAGTATCGCTTCTTACCTCGCAAGCGATCACCAGCACTATCCACGAGAGGAACAGAGACAGAAGCACGCCCGAAGTCGCAGCGGGCATCAACAAAATAGTCTGACGCCACTTCGGAGCGTTACCGACGTACACCATGACCTTGGCGAAGTTGGGATCGTCTTTGCCCGCCTCGTTGTAGGCGTCCGCCCACTTGTCCCATTCGTTGACCATGTCCATTCCAGCCCACGCGTCGGTGGAGAAAACGTCGAGGGTTGTCTGAACGGTGATTTCTGTCATGGCGATGCGCTCGAACTTGTTGGTCTCATCCTTCGTCGCGTAAACGTACTCGTTCCACCAATTCTGGTTTCCTCCGATCTCCACATACTGCACGAGCGATTCGCTGAACATGGGCGACGTTATGCACTTGAACGGGTTGTTGTCCTCTAGGTAGTTGAACTCGGAGAAGCAGATGTGCTCCGGCACGGGGAAAACTCCCATGCAGTTGCAATTCTGCGACGAGCGTAGCGAGTCGCATGAAGATTGATGTTAATGAATTAGAATTACGTTGCTGTGATAGTGGCGTCGTTATCTAGACTGTAGCTACTAGCGCATCCGAATAAAATACGGAATTAATGCATTGCAAGTTCGTCACTTCGCTCCTCGCTGTCTCTCACCTTTGCGATCTTCGTCGTGTTCGAGACAACGCCATCCTGTAGTACGTTCTCGTCCTGGACCGTCGACACGACGAAGCCGTCGAAGCAGTACTTGCAGGAGAGGTCAGAGTTTTCTTCGGTATCGTAATCCCAGTCAGTCTGCCCGGTTGTCGGGTCAACCGGCGCGCCCTGAAACACGTACTCAATGGATTCTGAATATTCCGGATCCGGCAAGACGACATTGGACGCGGTCTTACTGACGTTCTGGAATTTTTGGAAGCCCTGCATGAGGCACTGTATTCCGTACGCTGCGACGAGCGTAGCGACGAGCGTGAAGATTGGGTTGACGAGTTAGAACGGAGATTTTAACGCGTTCTCAGCTCGTCGCTTCGCTCTTCGCAGTTTAAGCACCTCACCTTTTCCAGTCGCTTGGCTCGTGTCGCTCAGCACGCCGTTCTCCACGCCCTCCAACTGCGGGTTGATACCGTACCCTTGCCTCATCAAATAGCTGTCCTTGGAACTCAGCTCGGTATTGACTACGTCGCAAAGATCGAGGAATTGCGTCTGGAACTCGGTCGTGGGCATTCGGAAGGAGCGATCGAAGTTGCACTTCCCGCTGACGGTCGTGGTTGAAGTTTCAGGGGGCGCAGGAACGAAGTCGGTCGCCTTCATGTCGCCGTAGTCGACGGGGTCCTCGGTGTTCAAACCAAACACGAGATGCACGTAGAGCGGGTTAGCCTCGCCGGGGAAGCGTTTCAGCGCGAGCTTCGTGAAGCTGTAGAAGTTGCTGCCAGGAGGGAAGAGCGTGTAGATCTCGAGAGGGGTGGGTTGGATGAGGCATGCGCCGACCAAGAACACGGCCCAGATCACTACGAATACCGCAAGCACGGGGACCTTGAACTTGTCGAGGAATGGCGCGTAGACGTCGCGGAAGAACTGCTGCTTCTGCGACGAGCATCAGGGAGACGAGGAGCGAAGCGACGAGTTAGTTTAGAATGTTCTTAATGCGAGGAGCGTAGCGTTTGTAATCCCATCACTCTGCTCCTCGTTAGTTTAGATTGCCCTTAATGCTCGTCGCTTCGCTCCTCGCAGTAACGCGCGGAATTACCGCATTCCCAGCTCGTCGCTTCGCTCCTCGCAATTCCTCACCTCCTCAGCCTCCTCCAACAACCCATATTCGGTCTTTTCCGGGGGCGAGACCTCCTCGGAAAGGGGAGTGTCCAGACCCGTGGGAGCGCTTTCACTTTCCTCGGTCTTTCCTCCTCCCTTCTTTTTCTGGAAGAGCTTCGGGATGAAGTCGAAGAGGCCGAAGCAGAACCTCCAGTGCTTCACTCTCTTGTCGTACACGAGAACGGCGCTCGGGAAAAACGTGCAGACCTGGAAGAAGTTCGTGCAGACGAGGAGACCTGCGAAGAGGCCGAACGTCTGAACGCCGATGAACGCCGACGAGAGGTTGCTGAAGAACGAAATGACTGTTGTAGCGGAAGTGACGAGCATTGCAGTGACGGCATGTCCGTAAACGTGCGAAAGGCGCGAGGCCGAGGACGGATGGTGGTGGTGTTCGCTCGCTTGCCATGTGTCGAAGTAGACGAAGATGTCGTCGGCTGTGGGAGTTTTTCGGGTTAGAATTTGTGCGTGGTCGTAATTGGGAGCCAAATCAAGGTTTTACCTCCGATGCCCAAAATTACGAACATGGCCAGTCCGCAAAAGAGCGTGAAGTAGTCGTAGCCGTAACCGTCCGGGCTGGGCCAGAGGAAGCGATAAATCAACAGGGTGTAGAAGAAGGAGCTGAAGATCTGCAGCATGCCGCAGCACGTCACGAAGAAAGAGCCCAAGGAGAACCACATGTAGCAGAAGACGAAGCAAATGGAGATGACGATCTTGGCAAGGTCCTGCGCCACGAGCTCCTGCATCGGGTCGTACTTGACGTAGTTGTAGGCGATGGACGGTGTGTTACCCTCGTTGAAGAGGTCGTCGAAGGTGGAACCAAAGTTGTCGACCATGTAGCTGTTCAGGTTCGTCAGCTGCGAGGAGAACGAGTTAGAATTGCATGACAATAACAGCGGCTTGAGCATGTAGTCTAAGGCTACCCGCGCATCCGGATTACGAGCTTCGTTCCTAGCAGCTTCTCACCTCCTTGTCGATGAAGTCCTCAGTGTAGTACTCAAAGTGGCTCGCATCCTGATCGTGCAACCCCAGCTTGTCCATGTAGTATGTGTAGTTGTGGAAAGGCGTACCGTAGAGAACTATGGACTTGACGACGGAGGACGCGACGTTGGTGGAGAGGTCAAAGTCCTTGTCTACGTAAGATAAGAACGCAGGCCAGTCGTTGGAGTTTTGGGAGATGGCGGTGATGGTCGTTTGGATATTGGAGAAGGTAGGGTCGCCGTACTTTCTGAAGAGCGTGACGGGGGAGTTCGGGAGGAGGCAGCCGTTGGGGTCGGTGATGTTGTACGGTATATGCCAGGAAGGGTTTGCGGTATTGGCCTGCAACGAGAGTAGCGACGAGCATTGACTTGTTAGAATTAAGTGACTTAGACAACGTTCTCTACTTTACGAAGAGACTTCGCTTCGCCTCTCATGGATCCCCATTTACGAACGTAATTGTCGTATTCCCAGATCGTCGCTTCGCTCCTCGCTGCGCCTCACCTTGTTCACCGTCTCACATGTAGGGTAGTCGCTCCACATGAGCGCACAGCGATCCTTCCACTCCGTTTGGCTTATAAAGTTATCCTCCGCGTTCGCTAGACGGGCGAGGCCGGTTTGGGTGAGCGCGTTCGTCGAGCCTAGGTCGAGGATGAGCGAGAGCGGGGCTCGTTTCGCCTCAGAGCGTTTGCACATGACGCCGGAGAGGCCGAAGTCGGCCTCCTGCCTCGCCGCCTCGTACGCATTGGCGCGCATTTGGTGGATGTCGTCGGGAATCTCGAGCCCGATCTTTGTGATCTTGTCTCCGTTGATCACGTTCACCCCAAGGCCAAGTTGTAAAATGGCAACGAGGATCAGGCTGAAGAGGTTGCAGAATAGGAAGCAGCAGCAGGACGCCTCAGGGTGAGCAGTGAGGAACTGGTGAAACACCGTTGGTTTGGAGTAGTAGTTTTGGGGTTCTTCGTCAGTTGATGAGGTAGTCATGGTACTAAATGTGGTTTATGACGAAGCTAACGGGGAAGACTTTAGGGTTTGGAAAAAGTAATTAGTTTGTTCGATTGTATGAGGGGTGGGATTTGGAAGTGGGGTGTGTGAGGGGGGGGGTAGGTAGGGGTAGGTAATGTGCGGGGTAGAGGGTGATCGTGGAGCTAGAGCAGCCCAATTCAAAAGTATCTCTTCAGGATTTCACCATGAGCAGCTTTCATGCAGCCATATTCTTCCTGAAATTTGGCTACCGGTTTTCATTGGATTGTGGTAGGCAGACCGGGCGACTGCAACCCCCGCATTTCGCGATAGAAATATCTCTTTCAACACAGCCTCATAACCCTGACCCCAGTCTCCCCGCGCCGTCGGTGATTGAAATAAACTTCTCTAACCCATAACCGCCCATTCGCGTTACCTGTTAGTAACCCTCCTCATCCACAGCCCCAGCATGAATCCCATGAACGCCTCCCGAAAGGGGAAGCGCACCAGTGTTGAGATGGGCACCAGACAGTCGGCATCCACGGGGACCAAGGGCCTCATCCACAACACCCATGTTGTGAATCTTGATGATATTAGCGAGGAGGGGCAGAAACAGGGTAGGCCTGTCCGTTCCTACACCAAGACCATCGCCGCTGCGCACAACACCTTGAGCAGGCAGGAGAGCGTGAACCACGAGGCGACGAGGAGCATGATGAAGATTTTCTTCGCCGTGATCCTCATGAGCGGCCTCTTGGCGACGTTCGGAGCAGGTGAGACACGGCGAGTAAATACAATATTATGATCGTAATTCATCTGCGCTAGTAGCTTTAGCTCTAAACTCGCAAGCCTCTTTCTTCGCTACGCAATTCTAACTCGCAATACTAATAAAAAACTAATCTTCGTGCGACTCGCTACGCTCGTCGCAGTTTTCTACATCACCACAACCGACGGAAGTAAAGTTGAGGGAGCGAGCTGGCGCACGAAGGCCGACAACCCTGTCGCCGTCGCGCAAGCCACCGCGAGGGTCAGCCTGGACGACCAGTTCAGCGCGCTCGTCGACGAGGCTCGGAGGAGGAGGCTCGGAGAGGGAGACGACGGTGAATCTGAAATTCACGACTCCCCTCAGTGCGCCAACCTCAAAACGACCATGAGGAAGATGAAGCGCATCTTTGTGGAGTCTGAGAAAGGCGAGTCATTTACGTGCAAGGTGGGACAGACCATGGTCGACTGCACCGGCATGGCGAGCTCTGTTACCTGCCAGACTGGAGAGAAGCTCGCCTACGCGCCCGACGGTGAGAGGAGGCTGGGAACCGTCGTCCACCCGCCCGGAGAGACGCAGCACTCTCTCATGTCCAACCCCGAGCACCACCCCCACGGGAGGAAGCTCTGGTTTTGGAATTTTATCATGACTTTGTTCTTCGGGCCCGTGGCGGAGGTCGAGGCCGAGGTCGAGGAGGAGGTGAGAAGGGTTAACTGCGAGGACGAAGCCCAGCGAGGAGCGAAACGACGAGTTTCGCTTCGTTTCGCTATCACCACCACTAACGCGCTCGCTTTGCTCGCTGCTCCTCGCTACGCTCGCCGCAGTTCGAGTCGCGCCCCAAGGAGAAGATTAATTGCGTGACGTCTTCCTGGACTAACTACGGGAGTTGCAGCTACAACTACGGATTTGACGGAAACTACGTCGACTCCAACTACAACTGGAACACCTGCCTGAAGACCAGGACTAGAAGTATCACCACCCACCCCGAGCACGGAGGCAGCAGTTGCGGAAGCCTCACCCAGACCAGCACTTGCTCTTGCCCCGAAGCCATGGACGGCAGGATCACCTACAGCGAGGACTGCGATGACGACAACAGTGTCAACGGTGACGGCTGTGACTCGTCCGGCAATGTCGAGGACAGATTTTCCTGCACCACCGATTCCCCCACGTCTGAAAGCAGATGGACGATGGGTAAGAGTGAGTGCCACGGCACGTACAACAACGGCGTAATTGACTTCGGAGAGGAGTGCGACGACGGAAACAATGTTCCTGACGACGGCTGCCACAACGGAGTTCGTGATCCGTTGTTCCTTTGCTTGACGCCAGGAGCGTTGTGCACGTGCGCGCGCGTGAGGCGCGACTGGCGAACGTTGTCCGTGGATGAGAAGGATTTGTATATCGACGCGATCAACGACCTGAAGAAGAGCGGAGTCTACGACAAGTTCGTCCACATCCACGGATTGACCAACAACAAGGAGTACGCCCACGGAACCGGAGGGTTCTTGCCATGGCACAGGTGGTACTTGATGCAGTTTGAGGACGCCTTGAGGGCGCAGATGCCGAGGGCTGGAAACGACTACAGCTGCCTCACGATTCCGTACTGGGACTGGGGAGAAGAAGCGGACCTGTGCGCCCAGAAGGGCGGGTGCCGCACCCTGGACGAGGAGAGTGACATCGTTAAGGCGTTCGGAGGACACGGTAGTAGTAAGCAATCCATCACTGCTTCTGAGCAATCAGAGTGGAACTCCGACTACAGTAGTTTGAGCGGTAGCGAGACCGCTGGCGTCTTTGGGTCTTCGGCCCAGGACCCCAACGACGCTGATACTGACGCCTACACCGGCTGCCTCACCACCGGTCCGTTTGCCAACTGGGTCGTACCAGTGATGCCCACGCACCCTGACAAGGCCTGTTTGAGCCGTTCGAGGAGCCTTTCCTCGAGTGGAACCGAAGGCTTCACCAGCGCCAGTGACATGATCGAGACCATCATGACCTACGATACCTACGGCTCCTACTCTGGCTTCAGGGCGAGGCTGGAGGGTTTGCCCCACGCCAATCCCCACAACCTTTTGGGAGGGCACATCAGGACCTTCGTGTCTCCCGCCGACCCGTTGTTCTTCTCTCATCACACCTACGTCGACAAGCTCTGGGCTATGTGGCAGGACTGCCACGACCACGAGGACGTAAGCAAGAGCAGCTTGAGTGTTTACGGTGATGATTACTACATGCACGTCTTCGACAAGGACAGCAATAACTTCATGGACGAGGTGCAGGCGAAGACTATGGGTTTGTTTGATGGCGTGGACGGTGCTCTGCCATTTTACGCCGTTGACGGAGATGCTCCTACCCCTCCGTCGTGCATTGTCGGAAAGGTCTCGTCCCCCCCGACTGATCACACCTGCCCCCAGTGCGTTGCATACTACGACGACTGGTGCACTAGCACTGATCTTGGAGCTTCCGGAAGCTGGGACGAGACCTGCATAACCATCTGCAGCAACCAGTGCGCCAGCTACTGCGGTGAAGGAGCCGCTAAGAACGTCCAACACGGAAGTGATTTCTTCGCCGACGCTCCCACGTGGGCGCAGAACTTGTTCGCTGATTCCGCCAAGGGAGCTCAGGGATCGAGTCAGATTACGCCTAGGAACATGCATGATATCAGGGATGGAGATTATCTCGGGTATTCGTATGAGCCTGATGAGTTTGATAAGAAGATTATTTCTCATAGTTTGAGCGCGACGTGTAACTTGGGGCACTTCATGTGGCACTTGGAGGGGTTGAGCGACAGCGGCAGGAGGCTTCACTTCGAAGAGACGAGCAGTAGAAGGAAGCTCAGTTCTGAGACAGATTTGGACACCCTCTTGGACTACATCGAGAAGACCATTAATGCGACGAAGGATGACAGTATCTACTTGGACGACAAGAGCAAGGAGTTGGACGCCATTGGGAGCGTCGTCGCGAGAGAGTGCGCGCTTTTGTACAGCAAGAACCCGATTGAAAAGGGCGAGAGCGAGATGTCCCCTAACAAGTTCAAGAACAACGTCTTCTGGAGGAGGTGGGGAAAGAGGAAGGACTTCGAGCTTGGTGCGTTGGATGGAAAGTGCGAGAAGATTTTGGGGAACAAGTAAGCGAGCGTTAAGGTGGGGTTTGGATTAAGAGAAAAGGAGGGGAGGGAGAAAAGAGTAAGAGAAAGGAGAGGGAGAAAACGAAGACGAAAGGAGAGAAACAATATTTCACAAATAAATTACTTGATATTTCAGACTCTATTCCTCTATCATCTGCCCCATCAACCCTTCAAATTGAACACGGCGACGCCATCCTTCCCCACGCTAAAGATACAGGTCCCGTCTTCGGTGATCTCTGCGTCCCCCCCCAGCCCCCCCACGTCGATGCACTGGATCGGTTCTCCCTTCTCCTTCATCAACACGACGCTTTCGTCTGCCACCGCCGCCATGATGCCCGTTGAGCTCAGCCCCATCCTTCGCACGCAGGTTTCGTCGAGTTGCACTATGCTATCCACCTTGGGCACTCCGCTAGGATCGAGCATGTTGAAGGTGACGACGCAGCTGCTGTCTCCCTGGCCCAAGCTGCACTGCAGAAAGCCAGGCCTCGACAGAGAGAATTTCGTGGAGAAGAACGTGGGGTTCGGCACGGGATTATTCGCCTCCGTAAACACGTCCAGCACAGAGATGGTGTGGGTGTTCTGCCCGTTCTGGAACAAGTAAACGTGCGCCTGCGGCTTGGTTGATTCCGCTCCAACCTTCAACTTTGAGCAGCACCACGTGGAGGGGTCGCGCGGGTGCGCCTCCACCGCTGTCCACCTCCAGTCAACATCGCCATCGACGAACTCCCCCGACTCGGATTTCTGGTGCTCGAGCAGGTCGAACGTCTCTTGGCGCAAAATTACCTTGCCCGAAGCGTTGTACGCTATGGGCGTGAGTAAAAGTTCACCATCAGAGCCTCCTGTCGCGAGGTGCCCGTCATCGTCCACAAACGCCAGGTTGTAACACCCGTCGTCCGTCGACGCTAACCCTTTCCTAATAGCGCGCGATCGCTCCAGCGACGCCTCGCAGACGCTGAACTCGCCTATCTTGACCGTATCCGCGCTAAGTACTTTCACCTTACAATTCGAGAACGCTGCAGCCACCAAGATCCTCGAGTCCTTCGCCCCCGGAGGACACCCGAACGCCACGTTCGTGCACTTGACGCTCGCTGCATCGTAGCCAACCGCGATCCTGCATAGCTCCTTCAAGCCCGCGCCCTCCTCAACAGAGAAGACGACGATCTCCTCGCCGCCAACTGCCGCGAAGAATTTATCGTCGCTGGACTTGGCGCACTTCTCTAAGCCCGTCAGCGGCTTGATCAAGTCAATTTCCTCGTGGCTGCCGAGCTCCAAGTACTTGACGCCTCCTCCCGACGTGCCGACCACACCTTCTTCACCCGATTCGTCCCACTGCATGGCCACGACCCCAGCCTTCACGGAGGTCACGACCCCACCCTCTTTGTCGATTTTGACCCCTTCCTCTCCGTACTCGATCTCGTAGCCCGCGATGAGCTTGCCGTTGGAGACCACGAGCTTGTTTTGCTTCGCTTCCACGAAAGCGACTGCGCCCATAACCGCGTCATCGAAAACGTCCACAACTTCGCCGGCCTCCACCGACCATATCTCCAGCCCTCCTGCCGTGTTTCCGGCCACAATGTACCTCCCGTCTGGGCTCACGGACACGGACGAGACACGGTTGTGCGCCCCCGCGAGCTCGATCTTCTCGGAGTCGAGGCCCCTCTCGGCCTCTCTCCACAGGGTCAACCCAGAACTTCCGCCTGTCACGAACGTGTTCGCGCTCAAAGCAGCGATGGAATCCATTGACGCGGCCTGGGTTTGCCAAACAACTCGGCCTTGCAGCAGGTCGAAGACGACGAATCCCTCCACCCCGCCGGCGACCACTTGCATCTCGCTGAAAACTAAGGCAAGCGTATCCACCCCAGTCTTATCCAGCACGCCCTCCGCGTGGACCGCCTTCATCTCGTCGCCCTCCCTGGCCCACACCCTCAAGCACAACCTCCCTCCCTCCGCCGACCCAGAAGCGACTATGTTGCAATCATCAGTCATGGCGAGGCACTGAACGGTGCTGGCCGCGTCGTGCTGCGCGAGCCACTGCTGCTGCGACTCCAAATCCTCCAAAACGCACGTGTTGCCGGCAGAATACGCAATGAGGCCATTGGACGGCGCCCACAGCAGGGCAGTTCCGACACCCCCCAACACGCGCAAAAGGCCGAACGGGCCGGCGGGCAGGGCGGGAGGAAGGCTCTTCTCCGCCTTCTCCGTGTGCCTCGTGAGGAAGGGCGAGAGCGAGGGAATTTCCGTCACATCCTCGTCAACACTTGATTCTTCATCCTCATCCAAGTCCTCAACTTCCTCTTTCTCCTTCTCCGCCTCGGCTTCCGCCGCGACGATGTGCTTCGACGTCATCAAGAACGTGTCGAGGAGTTCATCGAAGTCCTGGTTGATGGAGAAGGCCTCCACCGCGGCTAATAGGATCGGGAGCTCCGGGCAAGCAGGACTCGCCATAATCGCGGCCGTGCTGGCGCTTATCCAGGACCTCTTCAGCATTTCATTCAACACCAGGGACATCACGCGGTCGGCTCTCATGGGCGTTTTAGGCGTCTCTACCACGGGCGAAGCGGAGAGCGCTTTTATGGCGGCCTTGGTGTCCGACGATCTCGGGGTCATGATGGCGGTGGGTTGTTCATCGAGAGACAGCGCCTTGATCGATGCCCTAGGGGACAAACTCTCGCCCTCCTCCTCTTCAATAACAACCCAGCCCTCCTTCTCATCTTCATCCTCGCTCCCCATATCGCCCAAGTCCCAAACGTAGGTGACGCCGGTCTCGTCGCTCGCCAGCAGAGTCTTGTCATCGTCCGAAAATTCAAGCGCCGTGACTCCGCTCCACATGCCACCGCACCTCTTCACCTCCTTCACCACGCCGCCGCCGATCCTGCCGTTTCCGCCGTGTTTCCAGATGTAGACGAAGTTCGACTTCAAGTCTCCGCTGCTCTCTTTTGAGTCGCACGCGAAGAAGCGGCCGTCAGCGCTCTGAGCGAAGGCCCCGCCGCCCTGGCCTGGCAGTTGATCCGAGGCCAATTTCCCCCCTTTTGAGAAGTACACTACCCTGCTTTTCGTGAACGCGACTACGACGTCCTCCCCAGCGAAAGCAATGTACTCGAAGGGGCACTCCTCCATGACCTCGCCGCGCTTGTACACCATTTTGCGGATCGGGACCAAAGTCTGAGCATCGTACAAAGTAATCGCATTCTTCTCCGGTCCCGGCGCGACCAACTGGCTACCGTCCGGGGACAGTGCAAGCATGCACCCGTCCGCCGGCACGTCGCACGCGACGGTTTTCAATGGCAGATACTCTTGCGTGACATCGAACATTGAGATGTGCCCGTCAGTTGCCACGGTGTAGACGATGTTTCCGTCTTTGCTGAAAATCAAACTCTTGACGACTCCGGTGTGCTGCTCGAGCTCGTGCAACGTGCTCGTCGTAACCACGTCGAAGACCCTGACGTAACCGCTATCAAAGCCGCACACAATGGTCTGGCTGTTGGGGTGGTACGCCACGCAGGTCGGGGTGTCGTGAGGGGACAGGAACTCGTACTTCTGGCGTCCATTGACGCTCGACCAAACGCGGATCGTTTTGTCCTGGCCAACGCTCGCAAACTCTTTCCTCTCAAAATCGCTCGCCAAGCTCAAAATGCCCGAAGCGTGGGAGCGCATGACGGTGGCGTACGACTGCGTTACGACGTCGAGGACTCCGATGGTGCCGGACCCGGTACCGACGAGCAGCTTGAGCCCATCGAGGGACAAACTGATTTTCGTTACGGGGGCGTCGTGCTGCGCCTCGAGCAAAAAATCGGAAAAATCCAGGGGCCACAAACGAAGGTACTTGTCGTCTGATCCCGTCACGGCGTATCCCTCGTTGACCGCCACCGTGTTGATAGGCCCGTCGTGGAGCTTCAGAACGCACAAAACGGTCCTACTGTGGTAGGAGATCTGAAGGAGCGTGCCCAACGAAGTAGCCGCGAAGACGATCTTCGGCGTGTCGGTATCGTCCAACATTCCGTAGCTGGATTCGAACGCCAGGTCCGTGAAGACAGTGTTCCTCGCGAATTCGTTGAGGATGGCAGGGCACGCGGGAAGGTGGGAGCTCTTAATTCTCCAAAACCTCACGTTCTCCTTGCCGCAAGAGACCAATTTTTTACTGTCGTAGGGCGTGAACTTGATGGCGGAGATGGGGAAGTCCGAAGTCTGCTTGGCGACGAGGGGAAGCGTTTTCTGCACGACGCCCTTCTGGAGGTTCTCGGTCGTTTTCTCGAGCTGCTCCAAGAGCCCGGTGAGCGAGAAAACTGTGATGCACTGGCGGCGCTGCGCGTCGTAGTGGCAAACCGCCACAAGCTGCTCGTCGATGCTGAATGAGAGCGACACGGGAGGGAGAGGCACCGGCATGCCCTCGGTCTCATTTAGAATCACGACGGAGGCCAGGCACGCTCCCCTCTGGGCGTCGTAGACTTTGAGCTCCTTCGACGACGCAGTGGCAAGAAGCGCGCTTGACGGCGAAATCGCCGACAGATTAATCAGGCTGCTCGTGGAGATGGTCTCCTGGCTCAAGAGGGCGTCGAGGTTCGGGCCCTCCCCGTCGTCGACCCTCGGCGTCTCCATCGTGACGACGCAGTTGCTGCACGGGAAAGTGAGCGCGGTGTCGGATTTTGACCAGGATAAGTTGTCCACTGTGCCTCCGCAGCCAATGAGGCGCGTGGGCTTGGTGGGGCGCGGGCGTCTGGGGGGAATAGGGGGTGATCCTGTGGCGGTGAGCGGCGAGGGTGTTAGTTTTTTGGCGGCGGATTTACGTTGTTCGCTCCTCAATCTTGGCTCACTAATCTTTTTAAGCACGGAAGCACCCTTGACGGCAATCTTGGCCTGAGGGCGGGGAGGGATGGGGGGCGAAATAAGCGGGTTGGCCTCCGGGTTGTCCGTCCTGCCGTTGCCGTTATTGCTCTGCGGCGAGAGCGGAGTGGGGGCGGGGGGGACAGGGAGGTCCCTCTTCTTTGAGGCGGAGACCCTAATCTTCATCTGGGTGGGTGCGTTCTCGTCCATCTCCTCTGCCTTTGAGCCCTTCTTGGCCTTCTTGACCGACGCCTTCTGAAGCTGCTTCGGTTTACTCGGAAGCCACCTCATTAATTCGGGCTGCGTCGAGACGGAAATGCACTTGCACAGGGACTCCATGTCGTAGCAGATGTCGGACGTGAAGGCGCCGTAGAGGGTGGCGTGAGAGCACACCTTGAGGGTGCGAAGGTGCGACACTCTGTCATTGGCAAAGGCCTCGGGGGAGAACTTCTTCACGGTGGCCCTGACGTCCAGCGCCACGACCGTCCACGGAGGACTGGAGGCTCCGTCAGGACTGAAGTAAGAAAACGGAATGCGTAGCGTGCTGGTGCCGGCCATCCTAGGGGTCTCAAAGAAGGACGAGATGGAGATACGAAAGGTGTGGTTCTTGGCGCTGACGAAATCGAGGTGCATCGTTAAAGGCTGACTGCTGAGCTTTTTTGTTACGATGTAGATGTAGTTGCCGGTCAGGCACAGGTCGGAGACCTTCTTGTTGGGCTCCAGGAAGTTGCTGCTAGGCACGGACCCTCGGATCCTGTAGACTAGCTTATTTATGCCCTTGTCCATCACCCTTGAGATGCCACCGGTGCTGCTGGGCTGGCACGGCCGGTGGGCCTCGCTCGGATCAAACGTGAAGGCATTCGCGATGGGGTGCGGCTGGTACAGCGGGAGGCCCAGAACCTGTGAAGGGGAGCAGGGGAGGGTTTGTGTTAGAAAACTGAATGTGTGTGCTCCCTCTTTGGCGCGTCATTAGAGGGTTTGAGCACGAAGGGGGGCTATTCTACACGGGAGGTACATCTGTTTCTCGGCCTCACAACATTCAATTCAAGGTTTTCCCCTTGGGTTGCTCCTCCCTCCCTCCAAACCCCGCCTCTCTTGCTTTGAACAGGCCTAGGCGGGGGGAGGCCTTGGACTGAAGGGTTACGGCAAATTGCGACTTGAAATGTGTTGATTCCTGTAAATTCACATACTTTTCTGCTCGGGCTCCCGACATTCTTCGTCTTGGAAGCGTGCATTATTATTTTCCTGTCAAATCTCCTGAAAATCCTTTTTTAGAAGCACCGTGGTCTGCATGTTTCTTCCACACCAAGAACCCCCACGTTTCGTTCCGTCAATCGAACCGAACCAAACTGCACTCCACCACGCCCCGAAAGCCAAGAAAAGCCCCCCTCCCCCCCTTCGCCCTCTTTGAAGAGCCCCCTTCCTTTCTGAACGTTACGTTGCTGCTCCTCATACCGCATCCACATACCCTCCCTTAACCATGTCCACCAACGACTGGGAGCCCGATCCGGACATCGAGACCGCCAAGAGATTCGAGGTGAGTCGCCGGAAAACCTGCCCCCCTTATTCTTCGTTCGTCGTTGAGTATTGTTGATATTCAAGCAATTGCTCGAATCTCGTTCAGCACTACTCCCGACCCCAACCCCTAACCCTCCCCCCACCAGTTCAAACCCATGCCGATCGGCAAGCACGCCGACACCCACGCCAAGCAGGTGGCGACCAAGAAGAGGAAGAAGCGCCTGTCTACTTTCGGGCTCGATAATTTCGACCTCGAGGAGATATTGATCCACAGCAACGAGAAGAAGGGCAAGAGGGACAACCGCGGTTCCGAGGACATTCAGGACCAGGCGGGCAGGCAGTTCTACCACGAAGCGAGCGCGGAAGAGCCTCCTGAGATGTCCTTCGTCAAGAAGTCCACTGGCTTCCTCGCTTCGCTGTCTAGCACCGACAAGACGGTGAACTTGGTGTGTAACGGAATTTCCACTGAGCACCCCTCCGGAAAGTACCTCGCCGCCTGCTACTCGAAGGGCAACACGCCCCTGGTGGTCTTCGACGTTTACGAGAGCGACAAACAGCATACATCCGACCACATCCTCTTCAACCAGTCAACGAAGGAGATAGACGACGGCATGCACGGGGACCAGGACCTGTCCAACACCCTTGACTTGGGAAGGAAGGTCAAGTTCTCCCCTTGCGGCACCTGGCTCGTGCTGGGCGGAAAGGGGAAGACCATCGCCTTCGATCCGCCCGCCGATTCCACCGGGGTCCAGAAGGAGCCCGAGATCTGGAGTTCTCTCCTAGTGTACAGGGTGTCTGATTTGATCGATCCCGAAACCGCTAAGACCGCCAAACCGGCCTTCAACTTGTCCAAGGCCAACGCCAAGGGAGTCATTGCAATGGAATTCTCCCGCGACGGCCACCTCCTCGTTGTCTCTACGGAGGACAAGAAGGTCAGGTGCTACCACGTCGAGGTGAGGCCCTACGAGGAGCGAAGCGACGATTACGGTCGTATTTTGCCCACCCTACTAGCTTTAGTCTAAGAGTTCAAGCGTCTTTCTTCGCTACGCAATTATAACTCATAAACGCCAACTTTAACGCGACTCGCTACGCTCGTCATAGGTTTCTGCCGACGCAGACGTCAAGGCCAAGATCCCCGCCAGGTGGGGCCCGCCGGCCAAGCCGCAGCTCGACGGAATCGATTCCGACTACACTTACTTCCGCGAGTACGGCATTCCGTTGTACCCCTTCACGGAGAATAGGGCGAAGTTCGACCCAGACGGATTCGGAGCGCCCACCTGTCTCAGTTTCCAAAGGGACGGTGAGTGAGAGGAGCGAAGCGACGAGCATTCATTCAGAGCATCTATACTAATTCGTAACTCGTCGCAGGCTCGGAGCTCGCCATCGGCGTTCCGTCGGAGGTCCACCGCGCCGCCTCCGTCTTCATCGTCGAGCTCAGCGGACAGCGCGAGCCCGTCCTCCAGATCAAGTTCAAGCACCCGCAGATCACGGACGTCAAGTACAGTGACACTGGAAAGTGGCTGGCCATCGCTGGCAGGTGAGGCACTGCGAGGAGCGAAGCGACGAGCTGAGAAGTACCGTTTTTTTAAGTATTTGACGTAACAATGGCGCACCACACAATTCTAACCCGTCAACTCCTATCTTCACGCAACTCGCTACACTCGTTGCAGGATCGACAGGCAGCTTCTGGACCAGAACGCGGACGCGATCGAGACCGGAGGCGTGTCCATCCTGAACGCCCATACTTACGACCCGGAGGCCTGGATCCAGAAGAAGGTTAACGCTGTCACTTCCATTTCCTGGGGTGTCGCCGATAAGAGGATCGTCATCGGCGACTCTGCCATGCAGGCGACCTTGTACGCCACCTACACCTGGGCGGAGCTGGCCCAGAGAAAGCTCGGCGGCGTCGAGTCCGACTCGGTCATCAACCAAGTCCAGATCAATAAGTTCACGGACATCTTTATTTGCGGAGGAGTCAAGACTCCCATCGAGGCTTACCGTTTTTCGATCTGGAAGAGTTCCAAGGAGCTGAACTTGAAGAACGTCCCCGAGAACAGGGACGTCGAGGTCAACAAGCACGTCACCGACCCTCTCGCCGGAAGACAGTTCTACACAGACGTGACCTGGAGGGGAGGTGAGCCGCTGCGAGAAGTGAAGCGACGAGCTGGGAATAAGATAATTACGGTCGTAATGAGTCTCCATGAGGAGCGAAGCGACGAGTAACGTAGAGAATAGGCTTTCTATGAACTTGTTGCTTCGCTCCTTGTAAAGAAGAGAATGCGTTGTCTATGAACTCGTCGCTCCGCTGCTCGCCGGGAATACGATAATTACGGTCGTAATTCATCTGCGCTAGTAGCCTTAGTCTAAACGCACAAGCTGCTTTCATCCTCACCCAATTCTAACTCGTCAACGCCAATCTTCATGCGACTCGCTTCGCTCGTCGCAGGCATCACCGTCAACGGAGAGGTCCATGCAGACTCTTCCGTCTGTGCTTTAACCTACGGAAACGAGATCCTGATCCACGACGCCCACTCGGGAAAGAGGCAACTCTGCAGAGAGGTTACCCCTCATCCCGGGAACTTGGGCGTCATTGCCTGGAGCGATGACGGCAAGTACTTGGCCGTTGGCTACCGCGAGGGCGTGATGATCAAGAAGCACGCCTGGAAGAAGAAAGTGAACACGTACAGTAAACTCAAGGCGGCGCACGACGAGAAAAAGAAAAAGTTTTTGAAGCCTTCTGGTATCAGATCTGGCACGCCAACGCAGGAGGCGCAGGCGGATGTTTTGCTGAACGGCATGAAGATGGTTGGAAAGCTTCAGAGCACCAAGAACTTGGGAGACTTACTTGGGTCCGCCCCCAGCCCCCCCACCGCGGCGAGTCACCCCGAGGTGGAGCTCACAAACGGCCATGGAGTTACCACCACCACCACCACCACCACAAGTTCGAAGAAGGAAGAGCTAGAGATGGAGCCCGAACCGGAGAAACCCGCCGACCCCGACTTGACGGACGACCCCGAGACTTACTACGTCTTGATCTACGATGCCACCGACATCACGAACGACCCAAGCAAATTCAGCCCGGAGCCCAACACGCTGAAGCTCATCCAAACGATTCCGTTCCAGGAAACCATTACTAGTCTCGACTGGGGAAAGATGAGCACGCTGTTGAGCGTCACGTCCGCGGACATCGACCCCTCGGACAACGTGCAGCAGGGAAGTTGCAGAGTTTTTAAAAAGGTGGAGGAGCCCGGAAAGAAAATCAGGTGGAAGCGCGAGTCGCCCGAGCAGTTCCCCTTTGTGGCCACGCCCCTGAGCCAGGTCAAGATCCGCTCGCAGCAGTTCTTGGACGAGTTGTGCAACGAGTATAAGGTGCCTAAGACTAGTACTAGTGTTTTTAATACTAGGAGGAGGAGCGTCGACGACGAGAAGAGCAGGCTAGTTATGTTGTGCGAGAGGCTCCAGCAGGGCGACGACGCAGAGGCACAGCAGGAGAAGCTGTATGCGAGGTTCACGGAGTTCATCGTGAAGAACACTAACGCGTACCAGCAGGAGGCGAGCAAGTTGAGTAAGGCCATCGAGCTGACGGACCCGGACAGGTGAGCTGGGAATACGATAATTACGGCCATAATTCAACTACACTAGTAGCTTCAATCTTAACTTTGACATTACTTTCGTCGTTACTTAATTCTGACGAGTTACTGCGAGGAGCGAAGCGACGATCTAGACGACAGTATTATGCAACTCGTCGCTTCGCTCCTCGTGATCTCCGCTACTTCCGTCGTTACTAAATTCTAACTTGTCGTCGCTTCGCTCCTCTGCTCCTCGCTACGCTTGTCGCAGCATCGCCACCAAGCTCGCCAAGAGCATCGGCAGGCTCTACCCCGTTTGCGACATTTCCAAGGTGAGGCACCACGAAGCGACGAGCTGGGAATGCGACAATGACGGCCATAATCCAACTGTACTAGTAGCTTCAGTCTTAGCGTCGATGTTACTTTTGTTGTTGCTTAATTCTAACTCGTTATTGCCAATCCTCACGCGACTCGCTTCGCTCGTCGCAGTTCGACAGGATCGGAAACATGCTGGCGGTAGGGCTATCGCGAGAGGTGCTGGTCTTCGACACCAGCAACTGGACCAGGATCGCGTCCGTCGGTCGGGAGAAGGAAGTCGACGACAAGGGCAAGCCCATCAAGCTCGAAAGCAGGGACGTCGAGCACCACAACAGCGTCTCGTACTTGGAGTGGAGCCCCAGCGGGAAAATTTTGGCGATTTCGAGAAAGGCAGTGAGCGTGAGGTTCTACGACGCCACAAACGGTAAGTTCCCGCTGTCCCACCGCCTGCCCAAAACCAAGAACGCATCCGATTTGTCGTGGTCCCTCGACGACGCTTACTTCGTCGCAATTTGCCCTGTCAGCAGTGAGGACGTTCACAGCACTGCGATTTCCGTGTTCAAGACGGACGGCGGACTGCCTCACACCCGCGTGCAGCAGTGGTCCACCCCCGATGGGAGTGTAGGCGGAGATTACTTTCCCCACAAGACCATCGCCGCAGAGTGGTCACCTGACGGCAGTTGTTTAGCCGAGGTGGGCTTGACTAGGATGAACGCCGATTTGTTGAAGGCTGGCATGGAGAAGACCGCGATTTTAGAGAGAGCTATGAGCGGCATGGTGGTGGTCGAGGAAGAGGAAGAGGTTTTGGAGGTCTCCGAGAAAAAGAAAGAGAAGGGCGCTATTGATTTGGCGTCCTACTTCAGTGTCTGGTACCGTGGTTTTAATTTGAACCCGCAGCTCGTTCCGTTGGATTTAGACCCGAAGGATCTGGTGGAAGTTTTGAGGGAGTACCCCGAGACGTTATACGTGTCCAGGGACTACGACACCTTGGTCCAGTCATTGATCGAGCAGCAGAGGTTCAAGGCCTTCCAAGCCGTCATCGAGCAGTTCCCTCTCTGCGCCGGCAGTTTGAAGTTCGGGGTTGACAGCGAAGGTCACAAAACCGTAACCAACGCCTTCAACGTTGCCAACAAAATGCGCGACGAAGCCAGTCTAAAAATGTTACTCTACACCGCACAACTCCCAGAAGTAGTCGGATCAAGCCTACCTTTCATAGCCTGCGAAGCTTTACCTGAAATAATCTCCCAAGGTGAGAAGCTGCGAGGAGCGAAGCGACGGGCTATGAATATGATAGTAGCTTTAGTCTAAACGCGCAAGCCTCTATCTTCGCTGCGCAATTCTAACTCGGCTAATTACGCAACACCAATCTTCGTGCGACTCGCTACGCTCGTCGCAGGTTTCGAAGACATGGTAGTAGAATACATGCACCAACTCCCCTTCCACTTTTACAAAACCCCCTTAAAACAGGCGAATTTAAGTGAAGGTCCAATCTACAGATCTTCAGCTACTCATTTAAACACCAGTTTCAGAAACGGTCTGATTAGAGAACAAGGAGGTTTATGGGGTGACGTTTATGACCCTAGAGGTATGCAAATTGTTGCTTCTCATGTTGCGTTACCTAATTTAGGTACTCTTAAAGTGTTGGAGGCGTTTTGTAACGCTAACAGTAGTATATTCGATAACGAAGCAATGACAGCTGTTCTGGAGGTGTTATGGGAAGAACATATTAAAATGTGGTTTTATATTAAGGCGAGTATTTTCTTAGTAATGGTTATAGCTTGGATTATGCTCGTACAATTGGTTGTTAGTAGTGAGACGGGGAAGATAACGATGAATAATTTTGATAGGGTTGTTTATGCCGTTGTTTTGCTGATCAATTTTTGGTTGATTTATGAGGAGTATAGGCAGGCGAAGGGAAGTCCGGGAGGGGTTTTGAAACATTTTAGCGATGTTTGGAATGCTCTTGATATTTTTTCGGCTACGATGATGTCTTGTTTCGTATTCTTCTTGGAGTATGACACCAGCACGGACACGTACATCTTCATCGGTGTAGCTGGTACTATATTGTTGATGCTCAAGAGTTTGAGCTTTTTGAGAGGTGAGATGAAACCCAGCGAGGAGCGAACGACGACAACGAGGAGCGAAGCGACGAGTTGAATAACGCGCTTCTCTCCTCGTTATCGCAATCTCCACCTCTAACACGGCTCGCTTCGCTCTTCGCAGGTTTCGAGAGTACTGGTTGGTTGATTACGGTTTTAACCCAGAACGTTGCCGACGTTCGACCCTTCTTAATCGTCATGATGGTAATAATCCTAGGCAGCAGCGTCGCCTTTAACCTGTTACTGTCGCACGCGGAGGACGAGGGGGGAGATAAACCGTACAGCGGATGGTGGACTAGTTTTTTCTCAGTATTTTTAATGAGCGTTTTAGGCGACTTCGATACGGGATTATTCGACAAAGCAGGAATGCACCCAAGCGAGTTTAGCAAGTTAGTAACTCAGCTCGTGTTCTTATTCGTTGTTCTGTTCATTACAGTGGTTGCGTTGAACGCTTTGATCGCTTTGTTGGGGGATTCGTACGCGAAAGTGAGCGAGTTTGAGACCGCGAATAAGAAGAAGGAGAGGGCGGAGCTCATCTGTGAATACATGGGAGTCATGAGGGGGAAGAAGCGCAGGAAGATCAACAGGGTTACCAAGTTCTTTCATAAATTGGGGCAGAAGGAGACGGAGAGGGGGGACAAGGGGGAGAGCGAGATTGAGCAGTTCAAGAGGATTGTGGATGAGCTCAGGGTGGAGATTAGGGGGTTGAAGGACATTATTTTTGGGGGATCATGGATTAGAGTGAGGTAGGATAGGGAGTGGGGGGAGGGAGAGAGAGGGGAGACGAAAAGAAAGAAAGATAAGAATCGTGATAATCATTTGAAAACAGAACCCCTACTTCTTCCCAAAAACCTTCAACTCCCTATCATACAACTCCTTCATCCTCTCTTTATCCCTCTCCACCCTTTCCATTTCCTCCCTGCGACGAGCGTAGCGAGTTGCGGGTGCAGTTGTGTGCGGTGTGTGTGAGTGAGGGCACGGATGGGATATCGCGCAGGCGGGTTCAGATGAACGATTATTGTTAATTTGTTAGAAATTTGCGTAGCGATTTACAAGCATTGTTTATTTTAAAGCTAGAACCAGCAGCGTAGTCAATAATTACAAACACGAATAATTCGCATTCCAAGCTCGTCGCGTTCGCTCTGAGACGGCTTCGCACCGATCCTCCCTTCTCTTTGTTCTCAACCTTAAAGCCCAAAAAATATAACATCTTTTAAACCAGAGTTGGATTTTTAAAGCGGAAATATTTAAGGAAGAGGATTGAGATGGTATTAAACCTATAATTGAAGGTTGATAGGTTTGAGACCATTTTGGAGGGGGGGGGGCAGTTGAGATTTTTGGTTTTAACACGGTTTCCAATGGTGGTACTACTGGTTTCTCTATCACGGGTGGTGGAAGTGTTAAATCAACATTATAACCGAAAATAGATTTAACTATTTCTGATTCTTGTTTCTCCTTCTCAATTTCTTCTGAGCTTTTAATCTCATGAAGGTTATTTTTTGAAACTAAAACATCATCCTCCAACCCTTCTTTTACATCCGATTCAACGATTAAACCAAATATACTACCCTTCATCTCCTCCGCCCAACTAGGTTCAAACATCTTTCCATCTTCATTACCCAAAAACTCAGTTCCACCATAATCCTTTAAACCATCACCTAAACTCTCTTTAGGTAAACTCTTTCTACTCTTCGGAACATCTGGCTTCTGGAAGTCGAGAGAGGTTAGAGTACATTTCCAATATTTTTGTTTGTTTAAACGGTTTAACTGAGAGGAGGAGAGGTGGAGGGGGGGGGAGATTAATCTTTGTGTTGAGATTTCGGAGAGCATGAAGGGATGGAGGGTTGTAATGAAGGACTTCTTGGGGACTTCTTGGTGACGACAAAGGTTCGGAAGAAGGTTATTTGTTTTATTAACGAGCTGGGGTTGAGTTGTACGTGCGGGATATTCAAGACTTCTAGAGGTTAGAACCCCTCAACGTGGTTATAACTAAATACGTAGGACAACGAAGATAGAACCAAGCCTTCCTTGATGCTCTCCCAGAGGTCTTGTTTCATGAGGTGAAAAATAACGTATATCTCGATTAACAATTTAAAACGTCCACCAATACCTATCCCGTTTCCACACACGTTAACCCCTTGTTTAAAGGGTATACATATTCTCCATAATAATCGTTGTTCGTTACGAGATTGTTGTTTTAGATAAGACCTAACTCTCTTTGGGACGGGAGTGGAAAACCTAATCTCTTCCTACCCTCTCCTTACCCTCTCCCGTATTTAATATCAAGTATGATTACGTCACAGTCTGAACCTGTTCTATTAAGTCAACAAGATGGACCGGAGAGTATGAGTAATAGTTTTAAGGTTAAGGTTAAGAGGTGAGCTTTTATATTTACTCTTTAGGTTAATTGCAATGAAAGAAAAGAAGTCACTCAGAAGACTGTCTTCACTTAACCCTTATCATAACAAAATATTAACCCCAGTAACTTTTACAGGAAAAAACCACCAACATCCCTCCCCTCCCCAACCTCCACCCCCGCCCCACCCCTAAAGGCACAGGCTACATAACCCCCCACGCTCGCCGTCGTCACAAGCTCGAAAAGCACATGCTAAAATCAATTCAATCATCTCATTCCGGAGATCGTGTTGGATTTCAACGTTTTCATATTAGAGGATTAGGGGCTAATATTAGTTTGTTTAGTAAGGCTTATAAGGAGAGGAATGGGGGGATGGGGGATAAGAAGTTGGATGTTGGGGAGGTTAGTGTTTTTTTGTCAATAACTCTTTCTTGTTAATAAACGTATAAAAAGGTTTCTAACCCCTCAACCCTAATTTTTCAAAACCTCAGATGTTATCCGAAAAAACTCCCTCAAAAGATCCCTTCGCCTCCGCTTCCCTTCAAGAAGAGCTCGATTTCTTCTCCGACTACGACAATGATTCCACCCGCACTCTTAAACCAACAACTCACAAATTTCAACTCCTAGCGAAACTAGTAGCTCCGTCTGGTTTAGTTTCGAAAGGAAGGGTTAATACACCTAAGAAAAAGAAAGAAAAGAAGAAGAAGAAGGATCCTGTGATGTTGAATAAAAGAAAAGGTTTAGTGACTTTAATCGGCTCCCAAGTTCTTCAAGGAATAGACTTCCCAAAATCAGAAGATACATTCCGCCTAACCTCCTCTTTCCGTATCCCCTCCACCCCCACTCAATCCCCCCCCCACGAAGACCTAAAACATACAGTCCTAAACGTTGAAAATTTATTACATAAACAGTCTGAAGTAACAGGCACGGAAAGTTTGAGCATGCAAGAATTCGATAGATTGTGTAGGACCTATAGCGAGAATGGGAACAGTCCGCAAGTTAAGTATTTGATGAAGAGTTCTAAGGTGAGAATGCACTCACTAAATATATTAGCATTGTGAGAACGGTGATGCGCATGCACTAAAACATAATTTCTAACCTTATTCCTCGTTGCACTCAGCTTAACCTCGTCCCCCAATCAATATTAGTATCTCACCTCTGGGGTGTCGAAACAGAAATAAACTTAAACGGACGAGGCTTCGATTCCTCTTATATCACCTCATTCGCTGAAACAGTTAAATCAGGTCTCCGACCTGGTATACATACAATTCGATTGAGTAGGAATAGAATCGATGATGAAGGTGGTGGGAAGTTGTTTGAAGGGTTTAGAGAGGGGAATTGTCAGTTGGAGATATTAGATTTGAGTTCGAATGAAATTGGGAATGGGTGTATGAATGTTTTATCTAATTTTTTGAGGTTAGGGCATTTGATGGAGTTGGATTTATCGAATAATTGTTTGAGGGGGAAGGGGGTGGAGGTGTTGTGTGAGGGGATTGCGAAACAGAATGGGTTGACGAATTTGAATTTAACGGGGAATGAAGTTGGGGAGGCGGGGGCTATAGCTTTAGCGAAACTTTTGAAAGGGGAGGGGTGCTCGTTGACGATGTTGGGGTTGGCGTGGACGGAGTTGAGCGGGTTTCACGGGGCGAAACTTCTGGGGGCGGTTGCGGAGAATAAGACTGTTGTGACGTTGGATGTTAGCTTTAATACTCTTGGGGGAAGCTCAAAGGAGAACCCGTGCGTTACGGCGTTGGGGAAGGTGTTTGCGAGGAATAGGACTTTGAAGCATTTGGACTGCAGCTATAATCACTTCACGACCAAGAATACGATTGAGGTGAGTCGACCGTTGAATAATGTGCAATAACACGATATAACACGATATAACACGATATATATTTACCACTAACACAACAACCCCCCCCCCCAACCCCCACAGCTCTCGAAGGAGATGACGAAGAACCACCAACTGCTCGGATTGCACTACGAGGGCAACTCTGGCTGGGTGGACTCTCGAGGCTTCCTCCGTTGCGTTCAGACGAACATCAAGAAGAACAACTTGGATATGGGAGGCTTCTGCGGCATCGTGCATCTTTCGGGGAAGGGGCCTAAGATTAAGATGCCCAGTTGCTGGTGTTGCAGCAGCTGGGTTGAGGAGACCTTTGAGTTCAACGTGGCCAAGAACGGAGGCGACGAAGACCAGGGTTTGAGCGAGGTGAGAAACTGAGATTTGCGAAGCGACGACCTGGGAATGCGTTATTTACGTTACTTATGAGGCTCCATGAGGAGCGAAGCGACGATCATTAAGAATATCTAAACTAACTCATTCGTCGCTTCGCTCCTCGCTACGCGAATGCTCGTCGCTACGCTCGTCGCAGGGAGTCTTCCTCTGCCTCAGCATCGACACCCCGGCGTACACTCCCACGAGAATGATGATGGTCGAGCCCGGCCTCTGGAGGATCAACCGAATGCTCCCCCCCGGAGTGTGCGAGTACATGTTTCAGTACACGAAGGGTGGTAAGGTCGTGAGGGAGCACCACACCGACCAACCCACGCTGGGCAAGCTGAAAGGCGTGACGTCCGTCGTGGGCAAGACCGACATCTTCGCGAATTTGAGCAGACTGCCCGGGAAGTCGAAAAATCCCAACAGTAACCCCTTCATGTCGGCCGCTCAGAACGCCAAGGGTGGTGAGGGGTCCGTGCTGGTTCACGCCTTTGGCATCGGCGAGAAGAAGGGCATGTTGGGGAATCGTTTCATGAAGAAGCAGGTACGAAAGTGTTATCATTATATTATATCTGCTCGCAATATTCGTAATGATTCTAACTCGCGATTGTTTTTTCCGCAGACATCGTCGAAGAACCTGTGGCAGAAGAAAATGGCCAAGGCCAAGAACAACTTGTCCAACAGGGATCGCATGGCCATGAAGGAACTGGCGAAGAAGAACCTGTACGGGGAAGAAACCGAAGGAGACATCGTGGACTTCGAGCGTGTGGAGAGGGAGATCATCGACAGGGCGCAGAGCCACATCGAGGGCATGGGGGGCGTAAGGAGGATCATGTCGCCGCCCAAGAAGGACAAGCCCAAGAGGTGAGGACAAATATCATCGTCACACACATATCGTACACTTCATATTCACTGACTTGCTACTCTCGTCGCTCATCGCTCGTCGCTTGTCGCTCATCGCTCGCAGCCCGAAAAAGAAAAATAGGAAGAAGGGAAAAGGAAAGAAGGGAGGAAAGGAGAAGGAAGAGAAGAAGAAAGAGAAGAAGGAGGAGAAGAAGGAGAAGAAGGAGAAGACACTGTCTCCGGAGGAGGAGGCCAAGAGGGCGGCGGAGGAGGAGACGAAGAAGAAGATTATGGCGAGCAGGCTGAGCTTGAACAGCAAGGCGTTTGCCATGATCAAGAAGATGGCGGAGGCCGACTGCGAATTTGGACGCGAAACCTCAGAGACTTTGAGCAAAGTGAGGTGAGACAAGGCATCATGAGGAGCGAGTAATACGTCAATTACGGCCGTAATACACCCATCCTATTAGCTTTAGTCTAAATGCATAATCCGCCTTCATCCCCACCCAATTCTAACTCGTCAACGCTAATCTTCATGCTCCTCGCTTTGCTCGTCTTAGGGCGGAAATAAAAAATTCCGTCTTCAAGTTCCCCTCGAAGCTCTTCGAGTGCGAAATTGCGCTGCCGCGCTTACTGAGGCCTTACGGAGAGGAGGGGGACGACGACGATCCGTACGGGTTGAACAAAAAGGGAGGGGGGAAAGGAGCCTACGATTTTAGCAAGGGCATCTTCGCGGGCAGGGACGCATGCATGGAGAGCAAGGTACGAAGCCGCGAGGAGCGGAGCGACAAGCTGGGAATGGCAGGATTACGGGAGTAACAATGAGGCGGAGCGACGTAGCTTTTGTCTAAATGCTGAAGTTTCTTGAGTCTCCATGCGGAGCGAAGCGACAAGTAACGTAGAGAACGAGTTGTCCATCATTTTGGAGCGTAGAGAACGCATTGTCTATGAACTCGTCGCTTCGCTTCTTGCTGGGAATACGATACTTTCGTTCGTCGTCGCTCTGTAGCTTTAGTCTAAATGCTCAAGCACTTTCGTTGCTACACAGTTCTAACTCGGCTCGCCGCTCCTCGCTGCGTTCGTCGCAGGACTACTTTGACAGCAGGAAGGGCAAGGCACGGGTCCACGAGAGGGCCTGCGCCGCTGATGTCTTGAACGGGGATTTGAAGGCGCTGCTGGAGAAGCTGAAAGTGGAGGATGTCACCGAGTGTTTGGAAGTCATCCAGGAGTTCTTTCAGCTCATCTGCGACGTTTTCAAGGCTTACAGTACCAAGGTGGACGTCCCGAACTCGCTGACGCTCAACACTTTCACAGAGTTCGCGCTCGACTGCGAGATCATCGATCACGACCAGTGCAGTCTGAACGCCGTCGACACGATCTTCATCCACGCGAATTTGAAAACCAAGAAACCGAGTTTCGCGGAGAAGGCGTACGGTGGAGTGCTCATCAAGAACACGAAGCATTTGATGCAGCGCTACCAGTTTATCATTGCGTTAGTCAGGTGAGTTAGAGTTTCGTGAGGGGGGGGAATTATATATATATATATATATATATATATCTAACACGCTTCT
>BLQM01000135.1:0-10884 GCA_012489335.1 Triparma laevis f. inornata
AACCATAACCATAACCATAACCATAACCATAACCATAACCATAACCATAACCATAACCATAACCATAACCATAACCATAACCATAACCATAACCATAACCCTCTCTCCAACTTCTTCACCATAACCATAACCATAACCATAACAGAAATGCAAACAATCTCCATTTTATACTCAAAACTATCTTTACGAATTCCTTTTACTCTCCTTTAACATCCCTGCAAATACGCCACCTTCCTTCGCCTTCAAAACATTGCCCTCCCCCGTTTCCAAAACTTTACCCTCCCCCATGACCACAACTACATCGCTCTCGACCAAGCTCTCGATCCTGTGTGCGATGGTGACGACCGTCGAGTCTCCGAAGTCTCCGATTCCTCCGCCTTTCCTCTCCATCATGGTCCTGACCGCGTCGTCGGTACTTTTATCTGTATTAGCCGTCGGTTCGTCCAGAACGATAAGTCTCGTCCTCCTCAGCGCCGCCCTGGCCAAGCTCAACAGCTGTCTCTGGCCGACGCTCAAGTTGTCGCCGTCACTCCCCACTTCGTCCTCCAGCCCGATCTCCAAATTAACGACCCCTCGCAAAACTCCTCCATCTTCCCCTCTATAAGCTCCACGTAGCTATTGAAAATATCCGTCCACTCCAAGTTTTGCTCTCCCTTTAAGTCCGCCCCGTTGAAAGGCCTGCAGTTCTCAACCTCGAAGTTGTGCAGATCGTCCCCAAAAGCCTCGCTTGTCGCAAACTCTGCGAATGAAGCGATCAAAGGGGAGAGGGAGATGATGGGGCCGTCGTCTTTCGACTCGTCGGGCGTTTTGGCTTCTGCGTCGTCTTCGGAGTACTTTGACTCGCTCATGGAGGAGGAGGGCGAGGGAGGAGGGAGGAGGAGGAGGGGAAATGTCCGAGAAATCAGAGAAAGGAATCAGCGAAGATCAATCAGCGAAAATCTTTGCTATTTATTCCCACACAAACTCTCGTAAGTCGTTCAAGTTGCTTGCTCATCAGCACATTGTTACACGACCCCAAACCTAATTTTAGCTCGCCCGCCGCCCAGAAGACCACCAATCTCTCCTTGTTGAAGCGCAGCTTCTGTCGTCAGAATATAGCAGATTTAGTGACATTATAACCCACGAGGTGTCTACGTGGTAGCACAGTCTCTACCTAATTACCATCATATCCACCTCTCCACCCACCATCCCCCTAAAACCCCGTCACCACCCCCATTCGACTAGCGATGCCTCCACGTAGCGCTGCCTCCACGTAGCGCTGCCTCCACGTATGCTGCGCCCCACTAACTCCGCCAAGCGCACAACACACTCTTTCTAACCCAATTCTCTCACATCCCCCCAGCACCCGCACCCAGGACAATGAAATTCTCCCTCTTCTTCTTCGCTCTGCTTTCCTCCGCTGTCGTCGAAGGCAGCACCTGCTTGTGCAGCGGCAACCCCGCTGTGTGCAAATCGTACACGTGCGCCGATGGCGAAGGCTGCGGCTTCAGCGTCGTGGACGGGAAGACGACGAGACCGTGCACCGACGGCAGCACTTGCACCACAGCCGATTGTTCGGGGACCACTGTGACCAGTACAACCAGCAGCGCGAGCGAGTTGCCCGGTGTCTGCGCGGCGGTTGCCGTTGTCGCCGTATCCGTTGTTGCCGCTATCTATTGAGGAGGGAGAGATGAAATAATGTGACGTATGAATGCAATGAATGGAAGAGTTGTTGAGAGATGGGGAGATTTTTATATTCGAATATGAAAACGGAATAATTCAATATTAAAAAACGATTAAGGATCTTTCTTCACTATTTAAATTGCGCCACAAATCCAATCACCGCAGCTACGATAATCCAAATCGCCAGACTCCCTTTATCCTTCCCATTTGCTTGGACAGCTCTGTCAATAAAATCCCTCACGCCATCCTCGAAAGCTTCCTCCCCGAATTTTTCAATAACTCTTCTATGTCCCTGCAACAACGCTGTTAGCTTTGATCTACTAAAAGGTGCCGTCCTCTTTTTGTTTTTTACGTTTTGCTTTCTCACCTTCTCTCCCATTTCCTCCTTCAAACCTTCCTCATTTATAAGCAGACAAATTTTCTCAGCCCACTCAACTTCATCTTCCCCACACAACCACCCACATCCTTCTCCAACCGTCTGCTCAAAAAAAGGAATAGGGTTCGTGTCAAAAAAACGAACAAAGCGGTCTCGCTTTGGATGTTTTCCTCACCTCCTTCGGTCCGCCTTCATTCCTCGCCACGACAGGACAACCAGCATACATAGCTTCCAAAGGCACGATCCCGAAATGCTCCCTACTAGGAGTGTAAAGGCAGCACACAGACGTCTGGAGTAACGAGGCGCGGAGGGAGTCGGAGACGGAAGGGAGGAACGTTACCTGAGAGGAGAGGTTTGACGACTTTTAGTTTCGTTGAGGGTTAGCTTACTTTCTTTTTAAAGAGCCTCCAGCGCCCTCTCGATTTCATCTCTCCCGTATTCGCCCTTAGGGTCAACGTTAAACCTCACGTCGCCCTTGAACAGCACCGGGATTTGGGGGATCAGCGTCACGGAATTACGCAGCCTCGACAGGGGGACCTTGGTAATATCGACGCCGTCAATTTTTATGCTTCCCTCTTCATACCTGTGCAAACGGAAGATGCAGTTAACGAGGGAGCTTTTCCCAGCGCCGGTGCGACCGCACACGCCAACTTTCGAGGCGTGGGCGGCGGTGAAGGTCACGTTATTGAGGACGACAGGTGCAGACGCAGGGCCGTAGCGCATTGTGACGTTGTCGACGTCCAATTTTCCGGACTTCGGCCATTTCTGCGAAGAGCGGCGAGGAGCGAAGCGACGAGTTAATTAAAAGTGTAATTAGTATAACGCATCGCTTCGCTCCTCGCGGATTTCATGGATATCGCACCTCATCCAAATCCACACTCTCCTTCCCGCCGTCAATCTCGGGCTCCAATTTCCCGTAAGCTTGAACCCTCTCGACACTTGTCATGAACGTTTCGACCAAGGTGCTCTGCCTGACCATGTACTGCAGATTTCCGCTCAAACTGATGACGTAAATCAGTGCGAGGCCGACCAACGCGGGGTCGAAAAACGCCAGCTCCCTCAAGACTACGCCGAGGAACGCAGCGCCGCCGACCAGAACCACGGTAATCATGTCCAATCTGAATCCGATGTAGCGGTTCCCCAACAGCCACCAGTACCACGCCTTGGAGTTAATATCAATCTGGGAGATCAGGAATTTCGATTGAGATTCCTGTAAATTGAAGGCTCTAATCGTAGACAGCCCCTGCGCCGATCCTGTGATCGTTTCAAAGAACGGGGAGCGAGTGACGTTCTCCATTCTCTTCAGTTCTCTTCGGGGAGGTTAGCGAGCCGAGAACGAAGCCCGAGCGAGGAGCGAAGCGGCGAGTTAGTATAAGTGCGAGCTATTAAATCCGTCGCTTCGCTGCTCGCTGGTTTTCGTACCTTGTGCTCGCAATGACGAACCTGCGAATCCGCAGTAAATACCAGACCAAGAAGGGCACGACGATTAGCATGAAAGGTAAGCTGACCACGACCACAACGACGGCGGCGAGGGAGAGGAACAGGGTCTGGAGCACGTCAAACAGAACGACGCTTAACTGAAGAAGAGATTGATTTCGTGTTAGAATATGTTGTCATCGTTTCGTTCACCATATTCCTCTTTCTCACAGGCGGCTCGCTTCGCTCACCTGCTCGTCGATTTGACCCTGGTCGGCACTGAACCGATTCAGAATTCTCCCCGACGGGTTCGCGTGGAACCACGCCATCGGTGACTTCAAAACCGCGTCGAGCATGTTCGTGTGCAGCTTCGAGCTCGCCCTTAGCGCGCTCAGGAAGAATATGGTCGCGCGAAGAAAGGACAGCAAGACGGTGCAGAGCACCAGCACTCCGAAGACCGTTAGAAGGGAATCGTTGCCGCTTTCGACCCAGTCCAGCAACGTGTAGTCGGAGAGCACGATGCCGACCTGCCCCAGCGTCATTAGCAAGAGGACGGCTTCCAGGGCGTACGGTCCTCCCGCTCGGTAGTACTCCTTGTAGGTTTTCATCGTCACCTTGCCTGTGACCGACGTCTCCTGCGCGAGCCGAGGAGCAAAGCGACGAGTTAGTATAATGCTATTAATGTTCTTAATGCTCGTCGCTTCGCTTTGCTCCTCGCGGCTTCGTTCGCACCTTCTTGATGATGTTATTCACCACCGCGTCAGCCGGAGTCGAAGCAGGCGGCGGCGGAGGCGCAACAACTTTATCGCTGTCGTTCGCACTATCGTCGCTGCTAGCGAAAACGCTGAACCCTAATCCTTTCCCCTTCGTCGTCTCCTTTTCGAAGAAACCCTCGCAAGCGGAAGGAGGACCGTAGCATTCGACGCTGCCCTCTCCATTCAAAACCAAAACTTTATCAGCCTTATTAGCGTAAATGCTATGGTGCGTAACCAAAATAACTCCACACTCCTGCGCTCTAATAGTCTCGAAAAGCCTCGAGCGAACGTGGGGATCTACAGCGGCTAAAGGATCGTCTAAAAGGAGTAAATCAGGTTGAGCGGCGATGGCGCGTGCGAGACCTAAGCGGGATTTTTGACCGCCGGAGAGGTTCACTCCTCTTTCACCTAGGAGGGTGGAGTCGCCGTCTTGGAGGATGTCGAGGTCTCTGCGGAGCTGACAGTCTGAGATTACTTTTTCGTAGAAGGCGGAGGAGACGGAGGAGCTGCTGCCCATAAGGAGGTTTTCTTTTAATGTGCCAGGGCGGATGTAGGGGGTTTGAGGGGCGTAGCCTGCGGGGAGCGTAGCGAGGCGAGCTGTGTTAGAAATGGGCGGGGGTGAAAGCGGCGGAAACAAGCTAATACCAACTACTACGAGCATTCCCAGCTCATCGCTTCGCTCCTCGCGGGGCTTCGTCCTCGCAAGCCCTCGTTGTCTCACCTAATTTCGTTCCCGAGGGGAGAGTGACGGAGCCGGAGAGAGTAGACATTTCGCCGAGAATAGAGTTAAGGAGGGACGATTTACCCGAACCGACCGGACCTAAAACTATCAGCAGCTCCTTCTATTTCAAGCTCAGCGTAATATCTTGGAGGGTGGTAGGGATTGTATTGAGAGCGGCCATTTCGGTGGAGTCGACGTCTCGAGTGGAGTACATGATTACGTTTCCTTTAGGTTTTTTGACAATTTTGGAAGATAAATTATCGGTGCACTTTGGCCATGTGAAGCTTGCGTTGTCGATTTCGAGTAGGGAGGAGGAAGAAGAGAAGGAAATAGTGGTGGTGGAAGAGGACTCATCGTCATCGTCGCCGGCGTCGTCGTCTTTGGATTTTTCTTCGGTCTCGTCCAAACCCAGAAACCTCTCGAACCTCTTGACGGCAATGTAGCACTCCGGCCCGTTCTCCGTCGCCCTGCTCATCTCCTTCCCAATGCTCGTCCTGAGAACGTTAATCAGCGCAATGCATCCAAGAACCTGCGGTTGATTGTGGTTAGAATGTGAATGTTTTATTGTCATTGCCACACTCTCTACTTATCACTCACCCTCTCAATAGTCAACGGCTCCTCATACATAGCATTATACAAACCGAACATAGCCAAACTCGCCACAGCAGGCGTCGCTAGAACCATCGAAAAATTAATTCCTTTCATAAACTGTGCAGCGAGCGGCGAGCGAACGCGAGCCGTGTTAGAGGTGGAGATTGCGAAAACGAGGAGAATAACGTCCAACCGCTCAACTAGCTCCTCATTGCATAATTCCTACCTGACTCCTAAAAATACTCTCGTGCTCCCTCTCCCTCAACCCCCTCAAAATGCCCTTAAAAACTCCATCCCAATTATAAGATTTAACCGTTTCAATACCATTCAAGAGTTCTCCGGTTCGGGTGACGCGGGCGTCGGTTAGTTTGGAGGTTGTGGAACGGACGGAACCGATTTTTTTACCGAGGTAGAGTTTTAGGAAAACGTCGAAGAGGACTATTATTATGCCGAGAAAGGCGGGGGGGAAATTTAACTGGTGAGGGGGGGGGGGGGTACGAGCGAAGAGAAGCGAGCCGAGGAGGGAATGGGGGGAGTTAGTTAATAATGTTCTTAATGCGAGGAGCGAAGTGACGAATTGAACAAGAGTTTCAATAGGAGCGGCGATTTTGAAGAGCCGACGAGTTCTCGTCGTTTTAATAATCGCGTCATTTCAATATGAGCGGCGTTTTCGAGGAAGCCTCCTCGTTGTATTTATGATGACGTCTTCGTAATCTCGTTAGTTAAAATGTTCTTAATGTTAGTCGCGTTCGCTCCTCTTGTGTCTCCAAAATTCCAACATAATTCCAAAATTCCCAATCGTTCCAAATGATGTTACTCCGCTCACCTCCTTCGTCAACAAAAAAAGAATAGCAACCCCATCCGCCGGTCCCGTAAAATAATGCCAAATCGCGGGACAAAAATTATCAAACCTAAAAACATCATTACTAACCAAATTCATCGCCACCCCCGCATACTGTGAGGATTCTGTTAGGTTAAGTTTTAGGAGTTTTGAATGGGTTAGGATTGTTAAGGAGATACGAAGGTTCCATCCTGCGCGCATTGTTATGTAATAGGTTTGATGGTGGAATATAGCTTGAAGGAAACTTGTTAAGAAGAGGAGGAATGCGTAGATGTAACCAGTTGAGGAGGGGGAGGTGGTTGAGGTGAGGAAATTTAGGAAGAGAGAGAGGAGGAGAGGTTGAAGGAGCATGCAGATGTGCTCGAGGATTGTCCAAACTCCGGCTAACCAGAATTCGAATTTGTGGGCGGAGTATATTGCTTTGGTTAAGGAGGGGGTCGAGGAGATGGAACGTTGATGGTCCCAGGTTGATTGGAGTTTTGAGGATAGTTTTGTTGAGGAGTCGTGGGAGGGGAGCGAGGGGAGGTCAGATTTTAGGAGGGGACGAGAGTAACCGAGGACGAGGAGATCGTGGACATAAGAGAAGGACGTGTGCGACCAGAAGGAGGCTGTGTCGTAGGGAGACTGAGGGGTGGGGGGAGATGGAGCGGGGGTTGGGTTTGGAGGGGAGGACATCGTACGATTGGGAGGCGTGAGTAGGACCTGATGCGGGGAGGGCTAAATTCGACTGTCTTAAACTCGTAGACGGGATTAAAGTACAGGATCGGGGAATATAGGCGTTGAAGAAGGTGATGAACGGGCTACCGCTGGACGACGATACGTAAATTTCGAGAATTCTGCTGAAAACTTTTCTCAGATTTCTTCCCTCACTTGTTGTTTCGTCTATTTCACCGTCCCACACGCAATCCCGAAGTCTATCATCCTCTCTGCCTACTTTCCTACCGTTGTATCTGTCCGTAAATAAGTTCCTTCAACTACTGGGCTGTCGTAGAAAGTAAAAACCTTCATTTTCTCTGCCACCGCGAGTGGTCCAAGCACACTAATGTCGTCCAACTCAAACAAACTCCCGCCCCCACCCTTAACCAACACTTCAAACGACGCCTCTAACGACGATCAGGATCACAATATACCCACCCACATAATCCTGTTCTACAAGTACACGCCTCTTTCTACTGATGTCAATGAAATGGCGTCCTACCGCAGCCTCCAACTCTCACTAACATCCTCCTTAAAACTCAGAGGACGACTCCTACTCGGTCAGAGCCTCAACGAGGGTTTGAATGGTACCTTCTCGGGATCCTACACTGCGTTGATGTGTTATGCTGCCGCTATGGGAATAGATAATACCTCTCCCCAATCAATAACATCCTCAACAATAGTAAACTACATCCAAACCCACTCCAAAACCCCTACATCCCTCAACCCAACCCTCCTAAAATCATACGCCCCCGCCATCTTAACCTACCTCTCAACGATGAATCGTACTCCCCGCCCAATCCCCCCCTTCACTATCCCCTTCTCCGAATTCAAATGGTCCCTAAACGTTCCCAACTCCTCCAACCTCCTTTCTCAAGTCTTCCCTGATTTATACATTAAAGTAGTTAAAGAGATTATCGGTACTGGAGGGTTATTGGAGAGTATAAAGATTGAGGAGACAGGGAAGGGACTGTTGACTCCTAACGAGTTTCATGATCAAGGTGAGCAATTGTTATTTACTTTAAATTAGTGCATTCGTTAATTTATTCAAATTAATTATTCGCTAACACCTATTAAAAAAACGCAGTATCAGATATGGATGATGAGACTATATTAATTGACTGTAGAAACGATAAAGAAGTTCAAATAGGTTCCTTCACATCCGCGCTTAATCCTAAAACAAAGACATACAATCAATTCCCAAAATGGGTTGACTCAAATAAATCCGAAGTTTTATTGGGAAAGAAGAAAATTCTAATGTATTGCACGGGGGGGGATTAGGTGTGAGAAGGCGAGTGCTTATGTGAGGAATAATATGGAGGAGGATGTTGAGGTATATCATTTGAAGGGGGGGGTGCATAGGTATTTGGAGGAGTATGGGAGTGGAGGGTTTTTTAAGGGGAAGAACTTTGTTTTTGATGGGAGGCAGGGGGTGGGGGAGGAGGTGAAAAGGAGGGAGGAGCGAAGCGACTAGTATTAACGATTTGATATTATATGCTAACTCGTCGCTTCCGCGTAACTCGGCTCGCTTCGCTCGTTCGCTCGCCCGCTCGTCGCAGGGAGGGGAGGTCGTGGGAAGGTGCAGAGGTTGTGAAAAAAAATGGGACGTTTTCACCGCGAAGAACGTCTGCACGGTTTGCAGGGAGCAGGTTTTGATCTGTGACGGGTGCGAAGAGAAGGGGGACGAGTACTGGTGCGAAGAGCACGACGATTTGAAGGGGATTTACTACACAAATTTGGGGGGGAGGGGGGGGGAGGAGCTGGAGAGCATGGAGGGGGGATTGAAGGAGTATTTGGAGAGGATCGCTATTGGCAAGGAGTTCAAGAGCAGACGAAGGACGGTGATGAAGCAACTTGATAAGCTGGCGACGTATCTTAACGTTGCGCCGGCGTCCTCCTGCGATCCCAATTCGCCTCCGCAGTTCTGCAGGTCCTGCAACGACGTGAAGTGCGACGGCAAGTGCTGGGGCTACTTCGGCCTCAACCGCAAGAACAAGCTTTTGGGGGTGGGGGAGCTCGCCGAAGGTGAGTCGAGAAGGGGAGGAGCGAAGCGACGACTTATTACTTTACTTCATTCTAACTCGTCGCTTTGCTCCTCGTTCGCGCAGGACCCAAGAAGAAGGCTAAGATGAATTACAACGACGAGAACTCCAAGAAGAAGGGCCAGGTCGATCTGAAGGCAGTCAAGAGGGAGGAGGAGGTAAGAAACTGCGAGGAGCGAAGCGACGAGCTGCGAATACTACAATTACGACGGTCGTAATTCGTCTACGCCAGTAGCTTCAGTCTTGATATCGACGCCACTACCACCGCTACGTAATTCTAACTCATTAACGCCAATCTTCTTGCGACTCGCTACGCTCGTCGTAGATCAAGTTCTTGAAAAAGAACAACTTGGTGGCGCCGGTTCTGACGTATTCGCACGACGTGAGCGGCACGAAGGTCCGCATTATACCTCCGTACCTGAACACCGTGACCTGCGTCGTGAAGCCGAAAAACGCTGGCCTGAACATCGTGGACTATTTGACCGAGTTCTACGTCTCCTGCAAGGACGCCGACGACGTCAAGAACTCGATCGCTAACGGCGGGATCAAGGTCAACGGGAGGTACGAAGTCACGAGGAGCGAAGCGACGAGCTGGGAATACGAAATTACGGTCGTAATGAGTCTCCATGAGGAGCGAAGCGACGAGCTTTAATAACATTCTAAAATAACTCGTCGCTTCGCTCGTCGCAGGAACGTCACTGCGGTGTACGAGGTTAAATTTAACGACGTCATTAAACGGGAGATTTGCGTTCACGAGCCTCTGATCAAGGCCGATGATATCGAGGTTGAAAAGAGGACTTTGGAAGGGGTCGGCGAGGTGTACTGCGTGAACAAGCCGTCTAGCGTGCCGACGCATCCGGCGGGACAGTACTTGGGCAATTCGTTGACGTGCTTGGTGGAGGGCGAGTTGGGGTTGGACGTTAAGGTGAGAAACTGCGAGGAGCGAAGCGACGAGCTGGGAATGCGGTAATTCCGCTCGTTATTCGTTTGCGCTAGTAGCTCCTGTCTAGATGTTGACGCCGCTATCACCGCTACGCGTTAGGTTAACACCAATCTTCATGCGACTCGCTACGCTCGTCGCAGAGTTTGAAGCCGTGCCACAGACTGGACAAGGCGACGTCAGGGCTGGTGCTGATGAGCACGGAGAAGAGCGTCGTTAATAAATTCAACGGGCTGATGACGGGTGAGGGGAAGGTGGCGAAAGCGTACATCGCAATGTTGAGCGGGACGCCAGAAATTAAGGAGGGAGTGACGGAGGTCGAGGGAGGTTGGGAGGTGGACATTAATATTGAGCTGAAGGATGCGAAAGCGGGGTTGAGGGGGGTCGTCGAGGGCGGCAAGGGGGGGAAGGTTTGCAAGACTCGGTTCGAGATTTTGGAGAGGAGAGAGGGAGGGATTTTGAAGGTAGCGTGTTTACCGAGAGAGGGGCGAGGGCATCAGATAAGGGTGCATGCGAGTTGGCTTGGGTTGCCGATTGAGGGGGATGTTTTGTACGGAGGGGAGGGAATCGGCGGGGCCGGGGGTGGAAAGGAGTTTAGGAAGGGATGTCTGGAGATCATGAACGGGATGGCGGGGGAGAAGGTGGAGGGTTGTTTGGTATGCAAGGGAGGTGTTGGGGAGGAGAGTTTCAAGGAGGATCAGCTGTTGGGAGAGGGAAGTGAGATTCGGCTTCACGCTTGGAAATATAAGTTTGTTATTGACGGGAAGGAGGTGGAGCTGGGAGTTGGAGAGCCAGTGTGGGGGTAAAAGAAATGTTGTTTTATAGTTTTGAGAATGTTGATCGT
>BLQM01000135.1:11166-32964 GCA_012489335.1 Triparma laevis f. inornata
AGAGTTTCAAGGAGGATCAGCTGTTGGGAGAGGGAAGTGAGATTCGGCTTCACGCTTGGAAATATAAGTTTGTTATTGACGGGAAGGAGGTGGAGCTGGGAGTTGGAGAGCCAGTGTGGGGGTAAAAGAAATGTTGTTTTATAGTTTTGAGAATGTTGATCGTTGGTTTGTTGGGTAGTTCGTTTTGTTTCCTATTGCTACATTTTGTTGATGATCGTCTTTGTATTTAGAAGAGCGCTGCGCTGAGGTTAGGGTTCTTGGGCTCGTTAGTTCCCCTCCTCTTTACGACGGACGTAGCAACGGGGGCAGCGCCGCCGCTACTGTTCCAAGAATACTCGATCGAAGTCTTCCTCTTCTTCGCCTTCATGGGCGCGATTCCGGCGCTCGTGCACTTGGACGAGATCAATTCGAGAGCCGACGCACACGGCGCGGATATTTTTTCTGTGGAGTTCACGGTGCGCTTGCATTTGAGCTCTGGTTTGCGGTTATCGTCGCGCGTTAAGTTAGGTCGGAAAGTGAAAACTCATCAAATTACCATCAATTTCAGCTTCGCTCGCCGGTCTCGCCATTATTAACACTTCGTACTTACTCGTCGCTTCGATCGTCGGGTCGCTTCGCTTGCCGCCTCCGCAGCCGGATGAAAAACTCCTCCCGACGTCTCACCATCGTAGGATTTGATTAGATTTTCAATAGCATGCTTACAACTGACATGCTCCATAACATTCGAACCGACTGCTATAGTTGTTGACGTGGTCATAATAAATTTGTAGCGCTTTTGGGTCCGCAGGAGAAGCAGGAGAGACAAAACGGACTCCAAAGAAAAAAGGGAAGGAGAAAACCAACCCTCATCCTCCTGGAACTTCCCTTGTCCCGCAACGGCCTAATTAAACTTCAATGCGATTCCGACTCGCAGTAATCCTGCTGCTCGCGCTAATTTCAATGTCTCAGCCCTTTATATTCCTTCTTTCCCTTCGTCGTCCCGCTGTCGGTCAACCTTCCCATTTCGACCGCGCCTCCACACGCCTCTACATGCGGCCCGAGGGCAAGAGAGTTTCAACGTCGTCTTTTACCGGACTACGCCTTCAGCGCCGCTTCCAGGACGCCTGCGCTAAGCTCGGATACATCACCCCAACGCCGGTCCAATCTTCCTCGATAATCCCTATCGTCGACGGCCTCAACGTCGTCGCCCAAGCCCCCACCGGCACCGGCAAGACCTTCGCCTTCGCCCTGCCGATAATCCAGTCCCTCTCGAAGTCCCTCGACGAACGAGAAAACAGCCGCTCGGAGGAAGAGGACCTTCGGGATCAGGTGCGAAGTCACGAGGAGCGAACGACGACAACGAGGAGCGAAGCGACGAGCTGGTATATCGCTCTCGCTCCTCGCTTTAGTAAGCACAATATACTAACTCGTCGCTTCGCTCCCCCCTACCCCCGTCGCAGCTTCAGACCGGTCGCTCCTACGTGAAAACTTTGATCCTCTCCCCGACCCGCGAGCTATCAGTCCAGACCTACGACGTTTTCTCTGAAGTCTGCGCCGCCGCCGGAATCACCAACCTCAAAATCCGCTGCATCCACGGCGGCGTTTCCATCAACACTCAGTTGAAGAGGTGAGAAGTCACGAGGAGCGAAGCGACGAGCTGAGATTACGATATTTACGCGAGTGCGAGGAGCGAAGAGACTAGCATTCAGAGCATTCTATACTAACTCGTAACTCGTCGCAGCCTGCAGCATAGCACTGACGTCTTGATCGCCACTCCTGGGAGGCTTCTTGACATTCTGGACAAGAACGGGCTGCAGCACGGGCTTCAGAATGTGTCGACTGTGGTGTTGGATGAGGCCGACAAGCTCCTTTCCCCAGGTACGTAGAAAAACGATTCGATTCTCGTTGTCCTCGATATCACGAGTACAATCTAACACACGCTCGCTTCGCTCGCTGCTCAGGCTTCGATAAAGAAACCGCAGCAGTCGTCGAAACCCTCGGGTACAGAGAACGTACAAATAAACCGCAAATGCTGGCCTTCAGCGCCACCTTCCCCTACCCGATTCGACCCGTAGTCCATGGCATAATGAATAATTCGTCGTACGTTCGAGTAGGCGACGTTGGGGATTTCGGATTAGCGGCTGGCGAGACCTCCGCTTCAACTGCTTCAACCGCTTCAACGCACACGCCTTCGATAACGCTGAAAGCGGTGAAAATAAATTCAACGAAGAAACTGCAAGGTGAGAAACTGCAAGGAGCGAAGCGACTAGCTGAGAATACCACAATTACGCGAGTCGCGATACTAGAAGCATTTTATACTAACTCGTCGCAGTCCTCAAGCACTTGATTAAAACGTCCGAGTACAACAAAATGATCGTGTTCGTGTCCACGAAGAAAGCGACAGAGGACGTCGCTAAGATGTTGAGGATGGATAACATAAAGGCCGAAGGTTTGAACGGGGATTTGTCGCAGGGAGCGAGGTAAGAGAAATTGAGAAATTGATATAGCGAGCGAAGCGAGCGTGAGTTAGTAGGACGTTCTTAATGTATATCGCTCGAGAGTCGTCGGCTTACCTTTTCACGCATCTTGACTTGTGTACTCCTCAAATTTATTCTCGTCTAATACGGCTCGCTTCGCTCGCCGCTCCTCACAGATCTGACCGGCTCTATCATTTCAAGAATTCGGACATGCAAGTTCTAGTGGCGACGGACGTTGCCGCTCGAGGTCTGGACGTTAAGAAGCTAAACGCCGTAGTGAATTTCGACCTGCCCAGATCTCCCTCGGACTTCGTTCATCGGATAGGTCGCGTAGGACGCGCCGGTGAGGAGGGCGACGCGGTCACGTTCGTCACCGAGGAGAACGACGAGTTCTATGGGGTCGTGTGTAAGAAGAACGGATTGGGGGGCGAGACGGAGGAGGTGGAAGGTTGGGAGCTTGATGTTGAGGTACGAACGAAGAATATAAATATATAGGAGTAGATTTCGTCCTTCATTCTAACACGCCTTCACTCGCCGCCGCAGGAATGGAACGAGAAAAAACAAAAAATGCTCGAACAAGGTTTGGACGTACACAGCGGAGGAAACGGAGGCGTCAAAGGCCGCAAAAAATCAAAGAAGGACAAGCTCCGAGAGCAGCAACAGCGTCTCAAAAGGTAATCAATAGAAAATACTTCACCACTTTCTCAAACAAAACAATCGTCCGCGTGTTCGTTACTTCATCCAACTCAAAACTCCCTTAGCCAGATTCCAATCAATCTCCACCCTCCCCCCCTCCCCCCTCAATTGCATCATCCCCGCCCAATTCCCCGCCTCAACCGCCTTATCTACACTAATTCCTTTGATTAAAAACGCGACCAAAACACCTAAAAAACAATCACCTGCACCTGTTGAATCTATTATACTTTCTGAGGGGATGTAAAATGGTTTTACTTCTAAAAGAGTAGAATAATATATATAAGCACCTTTATCACCTCGAGTGATGATCAACCATTTTTTAGTTCCGAGAATAGATTTAGACCAAGTCTCACATTTTTCTAAAGGGGTTGAACCTGCGTAGAATTCGTTCAAAAAGTCGGAGCCCATGACTACGTAATCCGCTAAACCCATTAAATTATCCATCGCAGCTTTAATCTGATGGCTTCTGCTTCTCACGAAGCGAGTCGCATGAAGATTAACGAGTAAGGTGTGTCAGAAATTTGCGCGACGATTTACTAGCAGCGTTAATGTGAAGCCTGAAGCTGCAAGCGAAAGTGAAACTCCGGACCTGTAATTAACTCGTTCTCAGCGAGGAGACTGACGCTCACCTACTCCTCATTTCCGCTTCCACAACGATTTTTCCACCGTTCTCCTTAACCTGTCGTGCATATATTAACGCGGAATCAATATGCCTACCGTCAAAAACAACCCAATCAACCTTCCCTTCAATCCCTTCAACTTCCTCCCTCGTGATATCCTCAACAATAACCTCCCTCGGTAAACTCAAACAAGTCCTTCCACCTCCTTTCTCAACAATAACATTAACCTCCAACGTAACTGCGACTCACGGCAAGCGAAGCGACAAGTTTGATCCCAAAATACCCGACAAATTAGGGTTAGCGCTCCTCGTTAGTATAGAATTTTCTTAATTCTCGACGTTCGCTCCCTCCTCGCACTCGCGGATTCAGATTCTGATTCTCACCTCCACTATAACTTTTAATAACATCACCCGTTCCAATATTTCGTTTATTCAACTCTTCAACAACAAACACCCCATCTTCATCCTCCCCAACCTTCGTAACAACACCAACCCCATCAATCAACCCTCTACAAGCACACGCAGCGTTTCCGGAATTACCTCCAGCTTGTTTTAATATTTTCTCTACTCCTATTTTAGAATTACGATTAAATTCATTAATATAAGTTAATTTATCTACGCAAGCTGTACCGAAGAATATTATGTTTGATGGGGGGAGAGAAGGGGAGAAGGTATAATCAATCAAATCAATGCCTCCATAGTCATTGTATAAGGTTATATTTGATTGTTTAAGACTGTTAATTATAATAGAAGTTATAACATTAGGTTCAGGAGGTACAAAAATAGCTCTTTCACTCTGGATTCTTTCACAGTCAGGGTGTAAACCTGCATTTACATAAAAAATATTTTTTCCTGAGACAATACAACCTATATTACAACCACACGTAGTACAAAATATACGCTCAACATCATCTGAACTATTATAACTACTATAAACACCTTCAATTTCAACCGGACAATGAGGGTAACTAGGGTAGGTTAAGAAGGATTGGAAGGTTTGACCGGATTGGAGGGTGCAGGTTGAACAGAAACAGTGGTATAGGTGTGGGGAGTGGAGGGAAGGGATTGAGATGGTACAGGATGTGCAGGTGCAAGTTAAGGTTGTGAGGGAGGGAGGGGGGGTGAAAGGGGGGGAGGAGGAGGCGTAGGAGGACATGAGTTGGGTCGAAGACTTCCCTCGATTTCTGATTTGGCTTTGGTTTTATTTTGGGGGGAGTTTGGTGCGTGTTGAGGAAGTTGAGGGGATATTGGTGCGGTAGGAGTGTACGTAAAAAGAGAAACAGACTTCGGGGTTGCGTATGGAACGGTAAAATCGATGACACTGAAATTGAGGGAAGGAAATCTGAGAAAGTTTAGCAGCCGATTTCTCGAAACCTACATGCCACGATGTCCAAGTCTGTAGCCTCCGAGTCTTAGGATGGCCACGATACACTTGAAACGAGTAGGAAGCTCGGTGGGGATTACGAGGAGAATGAGGATGATGATGGGAAAATCGACGGCCCGGCGGCGGAGATCTCGACGATTTCGACGACTGTTTCCACTGTCCCTGCGACGACCGATCAGTTCATGCACACTTCTGCGTTCAGGATACACTTCTTTGATTTCGTTCCTGTTGATGCGCTGATGGCGTTGAGGGTGGCGACGAAGGGGTGGAACGCTGCAGTGGATGCGTTGATCGACGAGGGAGTGAGGAGTGGAGAGTTGATTGTTCACGATGGGAAGGATATAAGTTTCAAAGTAGGTAGGGCTCGAGAAGAGAGGTGTAAGCTCGTAACACGGGTGGTCTTCTTTCTAAATATTATGAAGGTTGGAGAGTGGGCCTGCAGATTTGCTGTCAATCTTGTCGTTGTTGAGATCCCCGAGGATGTTGAGAGCATCTGTGATTTTTCCTTCCGTGGCTACACTAGTTTGACTACCGTATCTTTCCCGACGACCTTATCATCAATTAGACAAGGAGCCTTCAATAATTGCGCTAGTCTTTACAATGTCGATCTCCTCCACACAAACCTTCAAGAATTAGGTCAAGCTGCCTTCGGAGGTTGCAAAGAACTAAAATCGATGACGATTCCAGACTCGCTTCAAACGCTTGGTGACCGAGTCTTCTATAACTGCAAGGCGCTAGTCCCCTCCAACATCGACGTTGGATTCGACCATGATGTGTCCGCGATAGTCGCCTACCTCTGCTCAAAACAATCTAACAATAATCCTGATTCTGATTAAAACAAATCCAAGCATTTATTCAATTCAAACACATGTTCGCGTCTTCTTACACTCCTCGCAATGTTCCTCCACACACTCCAAAATAAGTTTCAAACCTTCAACTTCCTCATTCAATTCCCTTTCACATTCTTTACAAACTCCTCCATTTTCACAATCCTCCTTCCCTGATCTAACAGCTAAAATGAATAAAGCCATTACGTGCTGAACGGTTAAATCGATTAAAGTTTGACTCGCGTCACAGCATCTATCATCTTTCTTTAAATTAGCGTGAGAAGCAGCGTCTTCGTAAGCCTTCGTTTTTTCTAACGATTCGATTAGTTTATTAACCTCATCTTTCTCTTCAGATTTTATAGGAGATAAAGTAGGTTGAAAGAAATCGAGGGCACCTGATACGAGCGTAGCGAGAAGTATGAGGATTGGCGTTAACGAGTTAGGATTGCGTAACGACGGAAGCGGCTTTAGCTTTTAAACTAAAGCTACTAGAACAGACAAATCAACGAACGTAATTGTCGCATTACCAGCTCGTCGCTTCGCTCTTCGCTACTTCGTACCTCCATTTTCCTTAATATACTTAATTTTATTCTCCTCCCCTTCAACACATTTTAAAACCTTAACCTTCTCCCTCCACTCTTCTTCATGTACTTCCGCATTCAATAACTTACTAACCACAATCCCCTTCTCTTCTTTCATACCTATAACAGCCCAGCCTCTGCTTCTACCCGAAGATGAATCGGTTAAGAGCATAGCTGAGCAGAGGGTTGAGAGGGGGATCCAGTGGGGTTGATATTTGAAACGGGCTGTGTCGAGGATTAACACTTTATCGGAGGTGGAGTCGTAGGCTGCGAGGAGCGAAAGCGACGACGTTAGTATTCTTTTATGTGAAATCGTGACGGATTCATAAACCATTCTAAACTACGAGGAGCGGGGCGAAGAGATTACGAAGGCGTCACGAATACAACGAGGAGTCTCGTCCCAATGAACGTCGTTCAATTCGTCGCTTCGCTCCAAGGCTCGCTTCCGCATAAGCCGCTCCTCGCATTGAAACCATTCAGTGCACTAACTCGTCGCTTCGCGAGGTTGTTTTACGTCTCACCTCCAAGAGGGCTAAAATGACCATCCCCCGTCTGCCTCAAATGCTTTCTCGAGTAACTAACAGCCAAATACTTCTCCTCCTTCTCATTGCAACACGTCTCCTTAACCGCTTCCCTGAATTTCGAGATTAAGGCATCCAGAGAAGAGAAAGAATCGGCGTATGCGGAGATTAGGGCTAGACCTTGACATTTTACTAGACAGGTAAAGGTTGAGAATGTTATACCTTCTTCTTTAATAACCTTCAAGTCCTTGCAGCAGTTTAACATCTCCTCGTGATAATATCTCCAAACCGTCCCTTTCCACTGTCTTCTAGGATCAACATTCAACGCATTCAATATAATCACGAGAGTGGTGAGACCGCAGTAGGCGGGTTCGTCTTGAGTGGAGAAGTGAGAGGTTAAGGAGAAGAAACGGTGGGCGCCGGAGGGGAGGGAGGATTTGAAGAGGGAGGTACCTGAGGGGGAAGAGAGGGAGATTGAGGGGGGAGGGAGGACGCGACGGTGGAAGGAGTATTGAGGGGGAGGGGGGGGAGAGGGGAGGGGAAGGCTTGGATTTTTTGGAGGAGGAGGGAGCACAATCGCCGCAGTTTGAGCTCGAACCGCAGGTGGCCATATTTCTTTCAATTAAGCTCTAAACACACTACAGTGTTCGTTATAGGGGATGTGATGATATAAATGTAGGTGAAGTGTAGTGGAGTATCAGTCAGATGGACGCTGATTGAGATTAGGTGGGTTGAAAAAATGCTAGTGCCAGGAGCTTGATTTTGCAAAAGGAAAAAGCGCCATCAAAACAACGTTTCCCACCTCCCCACTCCTTCAGCACCCCTTCCTTCCACAAGGATCCCCATTAAAAATCTCAAGACTCTCCTACTATCACGTGAAATATAATCAAGGCCGTCAAAAATCAGCCCTGTGTCCCTCTTTTCGCTAACATTTAGCACCCACTCTACCCTTCCCGCTCCCTCCACCCCCCCCCCTCTCACCCCCTCTCTTCCTACCATGCGCTCCTTCTCTACCCTCGTAACCTTCATAATCTCCATTTGCATATTCAGTTCCTACGTCGCCTTCCGTGTCGTAACCGTCCAATCCATCCACCACACCTCCAAAATAGCCTCCGTCCCCACAACCCCACAACCTCCCTCCTACCTCTCCGATCCTCCCCCCTCCCTCTCTTGCCCTTCCAAAACCCCTAAACTATTCTGCTTCCTCCACGCTCTCCCAGACTCCTCCGAAATCCCTTTAGTCCGTCTCCATTTGCTCGGTCTAGGCGGTATATCCTCTTGCGACGGTTACGCTGTTTACAGTAACGTCACGAATGAGATTTTATTGGGGGATAACGCTGTACCTGGTGGCGTTGCTTATGTTGGTAATGCTAGAAGCAGGTGCGTAAAAGAAAGTTTGAAATTGTGAACGTTCTATTTCTCGTTCTTACAAAACCTCCCCCCCAACAGCGCTCTAGATAAACAAAAAACCCAATACAAAACAGCCGCAAACACGCCTCAACTAATGTCAACCTGGAAGACTGTCCTAACCTCGAATATATGGAAGGATTACGATTGGACGGTTAAGGTTGACGCTGATACTGTTTTGGACGTTCATAGGTGAGGAACTGTCTCGTCCGCATAAAGCTCCTCGCTGGGAATACGGTCGATTGCATACGTTATTAGACGATGTTCGCTAGTAGCTCCATTCTAGATATTTTAACGCCACTAGTAACCGCCACACACATTTCTAACTCTTCTTACCTCCAATCTTCATGCGACTCGCTACGCTCGGAGCAGTTTGAAGTGCTTGTTGGGGAGTGTTGATGAGGTTGAGGTTGAGAGGAGTTGGGGAGGGTTGGTTGGGGGGGGGGGGTGAGACAAACGTTATCCGTATGTCTATATATATAATCAATTGCACACAATTTTAACACGGCGAGACGTTCGCTCGCCGCAGTACCAAAATTCATGGCCAAACCAGACGCCAATAGTATCGGAGGGGGGACGGTTATTGGACAGGTTGAGGCGTTAGGTACACAGTTACGAGGAGCGAAGCGACGAGCTGGCAATACGGCAATTACGGTCGTAATTCGTGTGCGCTAGTAGCTTTAGTCGAAACGCTCAAGCATCTTTCGTCGCTTCGTAATCTAACTCGTCGTCGCTTCGCTCCTCCGCTCGTCGCAGATTTTAGATCAATGGAACTCTTCCAATCTCGATACCTCCAATGCTCCTCAACATCCTTCTTTCACAACCTCCTCGCCAACCAACAGTACCTCCCCATGAGCACCGAAGACGGTTGGTTCGAACAGGTGAGGAATTGCGAGGAGCGAAGCGACGTGCTGGGAATTCGACAGTTGCGCTCAAAATTCAGCTGTGATATTAGCTTCAGTGTAAAGGCCAACGCCACTATCACCGCCACACAATTCTAACTTGGCTAATTACGCAATACCAATCTTCATGCGACTCGCTACGTTTGTCGCAGTGCATGTACGTTATTGGAAGCACGAAAGTCGTGAGTAAGTGGCTGATGAAGGACGTGAGAAATCAGAATTACCGCAAGAAGAAGGATAAAGGATGCAAGAATAGTCAACACGGGAGTTACTATACGCTCAAGGAAGTGGATGACTGGATACAATGTCGGAATGCAATGTAATAAATAAAATCAACATGAAAAATAAAATGAAATCGAAATAATAACCTTTCAAAAAAAACCAAAAAAAACTTTACACGGTTAATTTTAGTAGTACGGCTGGTATCCGCCTCTGCCGCCCCTTCCTCCCCTTCCTCCTTCCCTTCCTCCCCTTCCTCCTCCCCTGTATCCACCCCTTCCCCTTCCTCCTCCCCTTCCCCTCCCCCTCCCTNACCACCTCCCCTCCCCCTCCCCCTACCACCGAACCCGAACTCGTTGACTCTTTTCTTTGACACTTTTATGGGACGACCTTTTAACTCGCTACCGTCCATTTGGAGACTGTCGTCGCAACCTTTCTCGGTCTTGAACTCGATGTAAGCGTAACCTAATAATCGGGGAGGGAGGCGTGTTAGTTTTGGAATCGTTCAAATCGATTTGGAGCTTCGCTCCGAGGCTCGCTTCGCTGCTCACCTTTAGGGTTACCGGAGTAAGGGTCACACTGGATTGTTACTCTCTCGATGTCTCCGCAGACGGAAAAGTGGGAGACGAGGTCCTCGGGAGTGCAGGAGTACTCGACTTGTCCGACGTAGATGGAGTTGTTGTCAGTTCTATTTAGAGAGACGTTAGCTTTTAGGTTTTTAGAACAAAATAATCGTTCGGCGATTCCACGTAGTAATAATACTCAGCTCGCTTCACTCGCCCGCTCACCTAGCGGCGTCGCCTCCCTCCTTCTCGCCCCCGCCCTCCTTCTTGTCCCCCTCGGGAGCCTTGCCCTCGTCCATGGCCGCTGCCTCAGCCTCCATCTGAGCGATTTGAGCCTTGAGCGTCTCAATGTCTTGGGCCTCTTCAATTGTAGTGTCTGTTTGATCTTCCATAGCTTCTAAAAACTGAAGTGAAGGAAGGAAGAGGACAAGATAGGGTTAGAGAACATGGGTATGACGGAGGGGAGGTATCGCGAGGGAGAATCAACGAAATATGACCGTCCCACGGCTAAGCGTTTTGCGACCGTGCTAGGGGTATGCTGAAAAACATCCTTAACGTCATCTCTCGACAGTAATCTGAGTGTCTCGCCGAATAATAACACCGTAGAAGCGGTATATATCGCGCTTGATCTCAGATCTCACGTTTTAAAAAAGTCTTGTTTTCACTTTTGCAAAATTTCTGGCCTGCTTCGACCCACCCCACACCTCGAATTTAGCCTTCACTATGCTCCAAAACTCCCGGGTCAAAATGGAGCCCCACATACCTGCCTCTCCCAGGCCCTCCCTGACCTTAATTTTTCTCCTAGCGATCCTGAGCATTGTTCCAGGGCGCGGGGAGGATTTTGTACCTGACGATGAGATGGGAGAATTAACTACAAATTCTTATCCCACGTACCGTGAACTGGCAGGACCTACTCCAACGGTGACGCCTACTGATAGCGGCGAGGGGCCGACGTCAGACCCCGTGGTAGATGCTTGTTACGACTCGAAAGTTGAGTCGTTAAGGATGACGAACCCATGGGATAATACTTGTTTCGGAGTCTGCTACACAGAACTTTTCGGGCCGGGCTACCCAAGAGATTGTCAGTATAGAACCGGTGGGTCTTCGTCGGATTGGTCTCAGATTCCTGTGAACACCCTCATCACAGCCACAGACCCAGCCTCACATTCACCCTTTGTGCAGTCTACGGAGGCGAACATTAGCGAAAACAAATACGAATACGTCGATAGTTGTGGTCGATATGAGGTACGAAGTTAGCAATACTAAGCCTGAACGTTTCAATTCAACACTCAACTCACCTCGACTCGCTCACTACACGTTCGCGACAGGCCGTCGACAATTATACTCCCGGCGATCAATATAATTACTACTACCTTCTTTGCAAATATTGTGCTGCTGGATTTTCAGGAACTTCCGACTCTTTTTACCTCACAAGATATGATGTGTGGGATGGTCCGTACAGTGAATACTTTTATTACGTATACAACTGCCAACGAGACGCCACTCCGTCGCCAACTAAGGCCCCTACCAATTCTCCTACCTTGGCCCCGACTACCCCTGCGCCCACTGCTTCCGTTTGCAGCAATGGGGAACAAGATAGTACTGAGACGGACGTAGACTGCGGAGGTATTTGCCCACCATGTATTGCGGGCCGAAAATGCCAAGCCAATTCTGACTGTAAAAGCGACACATGCATTGGTGGATACTGCGTGGAAGCCCCAACTGCCTCTCCCACTAAGGCCCCTACCCTATCGCCCACAACAGCGCCCACAACGTCAACGCCCACGAGGGTCCCTTCCCAAGCTCCCACTGCCTCACCCACGCCGTTCGGAGGATATACATGCGATGACGCAACCAAGTGCTGGACTGGAAGAGAGGCCTGTTGTAGGAGAATTTCTGCCAACATGTTTGTCTCTTCTCTTGTTACGGAGCGCATCCTCTTCTACGGTGAGTGAACAACCACCCATAATCAACTGCCAACCATTATACACGCTCTAACAGCTCAAGCGTAGACCTCGAGAACAAAAACTTTCGACTCTTTCACCAGAATATCGAGTATAATGCGGGTGTTGTAGACGAGAATGGAGACCTCACTGAGGAAACTTTCTCGACGCTTCCAATGGGATTTAGCCCCGGCTCGGCGCACATTGCCTTCGACGGGGCGGACCTCTTTTTCGCCCAAAAGATGAACCAAAAGAGCGGCGATCCAGGTTTGATCAAAAGCTTCAATTGGCAAGACGGGCAGGTGAGACTTGAGCTAGTATGACTCGTGCTCGTCAGAATATTGTAACTCACTCTTTCCTCAATCACGCGAAAACAGAAACCGAAAGCTGCCTTAGTCTCGAGCCAGTTCCATTCTCTTATCGACGTAGATGATCGAAGACCTTTCGACCCCGGCGTTCTTCGCTACAGCGAGTACTTCGACGTCTTAGCTTTCTCTGATAGAGGGGGAGGCACAAGTGACGGGGACAGGCTTTATCTTTGGTCATTTAATCCCAACAGCGCAACAAAGATTTTGGATTTGGGGTCAAATAGTGCTTGTTCTATTGTAGACATTGCGATGGAGAAGACCCAAAGTCAAGAGCAACTCCAGATTCTTGTTCTCACTAAGTGTTCGGCAACGGAGTTCAGAGTGAAAAGACTCAAAACTACAGTCACCAAAGACACTAGCTCTATAACCTTCTCCACACCAGAAGTAGCGGAATGGGAGTTGAGCAGCAGCTACGGCGAAGCAAGATCTATCGAATGGGTCGAAAGTCTCATCACAGAAGACGTCTTCAAAGAAAGATTCTTTGTCGCGTTTGAGCCTTCCTCTGATAGTGATCCTCACATCAGAGAGTTCAATTTGGCCGGAAATGTAGTAAGTTCTTTTCTGGTACTTGATGACCTTGACAACAACCGGTAAGTGAATTAAAGTAGTTCAATTCAAAGTTACAAAATCTAACTCTCTCTCTCTCGCTTCGCTCTTCGCAGGGACGGCATCGACCTTGGTATGATCAGGCGTGCTCCGAACGGCCTTGTCTACGCAAGCGAACGAAGATATGGCCTCCCTCTGGTTATTGACCCGGATAGAGCCCCGCCCACGGTCATTGGTCAGACTGGCGCCAGCCACGGCGAACTTGCAGATTCTTTTGCCATGGCGTTTTCGAGCAACGCGTACGGCTTATTATCTGAAGTTACTTGGGCCGAGCAAGCCGGTAACACGCTGACTGCGGGCCAAGAGATTGGGATCGAGGTCTTGCTTAGAGATTCTCTTGGTGACCCTACGTCGCGCCTGACCAGCTTTGATTATGTCCTTACGGGATCTGTCGAAGTTGGAGATGCTGAAAGCGAGTCGCAAATTTTAAGCGATGCTGGGGAAACTCAGACAGCACGTTTCAACGCTACCCTGGTCGCTACGAAGGCCAGCATATCTGGTGACGATACGAGTCACAAATGGGCATTTAAGATCCAACTCTCTGGTTTAGAAATGCAAATCGGGGACGGTTCGAGATTCTGGGTCCAGGCTGCTAAAACATCTCCCGCCACTACGCTTTTGACTGAAAACTACATTTCAGCTACCGCAGGAGAGAGCATAACGACGAACATTCTCGCTTACGATGAGTTTGGAAATCAGCGCAAGTTCGGCGACCAAACCCAGGACGAAATCGATCAAGGAAAGTTCAAATGCTTCAACAAAAACCCCAACAGCAATCCTGGCGAGGATCCAACCTGTAGCATCGCCCGAAGTGAGTTTGGAATCTTTGACGTCACAATTGATTCGGAGAAAGCGGACACGTTTGTATACGAGATCACGTACGAAGACGAACCCATCTCCAACTCTCCCCTCTTCCTCACCTTCGAGCCTGGTAAAATTTCGGGCGAGGAATCGAGCGCGACAGGAGTTGACAGTCTCTTTGAGCCTCTCAATGGAGATGGAATTCCGGCAAGATCGATTTTCATTTCCCTCAGGGATGAATTCTCCAACCTCGTGCCTGTTCCTTTCAACTCAACAACAACAAAACTCACTCCAGCAGAATGGTCAGGACAAGAGAAAATGTTGGCGTCCGTTAACGTGACCTTGAAAGAACTGAGATATGCATCGCGCAGCGCGATTCGGTTTGGATCTTTGCGACTTGTGACGGTGAAGACCAGGAGAGTAGAGTGCTTGGTGAAGTACAATGCAACGGTGGACGACAAAGAACGGTATGATGAGCTCTATGCAGTATGTGACTCCCAGGCCAGAGCCCAGCCCCCCGATTACGCTGATTTCTTGGAAACCGAAAAGAGGGCGACGGAAGACGGCCTTATCGAAGTGCTCTTTCGTGTTAAAGGGCCAGAGTATTTGTGGATCACGACAACCGTTGAAGTCAAGGACAAAGATGGAAAGTGGAACTTCGCCGTGATTGGTAACGGAGATGAGGTGCCCATACCCCTTAACGAATATGAGTGGCGTCCAACCAAAGTGGAGAAGACGAGCTCCTACTCCGACCACGAAATGTTAGTCCTACTAGGCGTCTCTAGTTTCTCCGTGTTCTACAACGTCCTGTTTTTCTTCCTCGTGTGGTGGTGGCGAAACGAGAACGCCATCAAGTTCAGCCAGAAGCGGATGCTCAATTTGATGCTGCTCGGTTTCCTCATAATAAACATCGTCTTGTTCCTTCAGTCTTTCCCTTTCTTCTACACTTGGAGTGAGTAATTGAGAAGAAACGAGCTCGGCCTTACTTCTTTCTAACATAATAATCATAATAATTTTCTAAACCAACCAACCACGCTCGCTTCGATCGCACCCCCCGCAGGTGGCTCGTGCGGTTTCGATTTCTACTTCATAGGCTTCGGAGCAGGCCTGGTGCTGAGCGTCATGTTGGCAAAGTTATACCGCGTCAACAAGATTGCCTTCGCCAAGGCCAACAAGAAGGTTGTCATCACCGACAAGTTCCTTCTGCAAAGAATCGCGGTCTTCTTTACGGTCGCGACCATCTACTTCTGCATCGCTATCTACATTAGCCCTGTGAAGTATATTCCCGAAACGTCACCAGAACCGCTCTTCGTGGACGATTTTGGGACGGAGGAATACATCACAGGTGAGAAGCTACGAGGACGAAGTCCAGCGAGGAGCGAAGCGACGAGCTGGGAATGCGTTAATTGCGCCCGAAATTCGGCGTACGCTTCGCTCCTCGCATTAAGAACATTCTAAACTAACTCTTCGCTTCGCTCCCCCCTACCCCCGTCGCAGTCTACAAGTGCAATTGGGACCCAGAAAAAGAACAGGAGTCTGGCGTCTGGTACCCACTCACCGTAACCGCCCTCCTCTTCGTCGTTCTGCTGCTCCTCACGGCGTCTTTGAACAGTAAGATCCCCTCCGCCTTTGCCGAGGGAAAGTACATCGCCTTGACGATCTACTTCATGTTCCTAAACTCGCTCCTGACCCTCGTCATAGTCTATGATCCTATGCTTAAGTTCAGAAGCCCGGGAATCTACCGAGGCGGCTATATATTCCCATCGATGGCGACGATCATCATCGGGATGAGCTTGATCTTTGTCCCCAAGTTCCTGCACATCCTTCAGGACAAGAACATTGACATTGCCGACCTGACCAAGTACATCAAGAGAGGGTCGCTGAAGTCCCAGGGTGGAGGAAACAACGCCGCGCAGCAGAACAACAGCGACAACCAGAGGAGCAACACGATCGCGTCAACCACGTCGGGCGTGGAGATGGGGCGGACGAGCACCATGGGCGGCATGACAGTGGGAAGCCCGCCAGGAAGGGCGGGCAAGCTCTCGGGAAGGGTCAGCGGCACGTCCTCGTTCAAACCCACCTTCAGAAAGCTCGCGTCGACGCAAGACTCCGGCCTCTCTTCCTCTATGAGCAGCAAAGACAACATGCAGTCCGGGTCACTGAACCTTTCAAGCTTCATAGGCTCCACCGCCACGCTCAACCCCCTCTCAGAAATCAACAACGACGAAGATCAGGATGACGAGCAGTCCCAGACGTCGACAGAGACGACCATCTTCCACAAGGCTCCCCCTCGAGGGTCCGTCGCTCCTCCCCCGCCTTCCTTGGACTCTGCCAACGGCCAGAGGCAGCTCCAGAACGAGCTAAATAGAATCAGGGCGGAGCTCAAACAGAAGGATATCTTACTCCAAAAGCTAAACGTCCAAGTGAAGAGAGCGAAGCAAATCAAAGCGCAGAGCTCGCGAAGCATCTCTCAAAGAGCAGACAAGATACCAGAGGGCTCACCCTGGCAAAAATTCCAAGACCACAACGGGAAAATGTATTATTATCATAGCGTCACTAAAGACTGTAGGTATGAACGACCAGAGAGCTGGATTTAAAAACATTATTTAAGTTGAAAACGCATTCTTTTTGGTTTATTTTTTGTTAATTTCCTGAAAGATTAAGGGGTGGTGTAGGGCGGGGTACGAAATGTTTTCCGAAAATTGAGAAAGTAATGTTTTTGAGGGGACGTATCTGAACGACATTAGGGTTTCAGATTCCTAATAATTTGTAGGAGTTGAGCAAGAGTATGAAGAGTCAAGTGCATTAATTTTAGTTGCGTTCGCGATCGATCAGACCCCTTTATAGCCGTCCCCACAAAAATCGATTTTAGCCCGATTCAAAATCGTATATCTATTTTTTCATATTAAAGCCTATTCTTGGTTATATTCAGAATCTAAGAACCCCTATGCGATTAGATAATCGTACAAATTTTACAAAAAAATGAAATTCGGAAATTAAATCGGTGTTCCAGAAACTATTTTGGTCATTATTGGCAATATTAGTCAATATAAGGCCACCTAAGATCACGAATATGACATTTGTAGAGCAAATAAAGTCCAGGAAGGCGAAAATACGAAGTTTAAAAACCATGATCCTGAGTTTTTTTAGAAAAGTTACTATTTAACTCATGTACTAAAGGGTCACAAAGGGCCAACGAAGACTATAATTGAATCTTAAAATAATTACAACACCGATTTTTACAGCGATTTGACTATTTTTTTTGGTTTTCTCGCTCCACGGCATCCCCTCGTTCTTCATACTCTCCTACCCCGCAACTTACACCTCAAGCCCCATCTTCATTGCTTCCCCTCCCTTCCTCGCGGCCTCAGTGTTCAGAATCATCATCAGAAAATCTTTGTCCGCCTCATATACCTCGTCCCCTGCATTCATTTCACTCCCCCCGCCCTGCCCCGCCCCCGCCTACTCCCCCCCGATGAAGCCTACCCCCAAAACCCCCCGATTCAGCGCCCTCATCCTTTTCATCATGATGATTTCCTCTAATTGCTTCGCGAGGGCGGGGGAGAGGTTTTTCGGCAGAGGAGATTGACGGAGTGTGGGCTGGGAATCGGCAATACTTTTGCTACTGGTCAGCTCCAAGATGGGTCGAGCGTCAGGATTAGAGACGGATCCAACAACAGTCCAACCTTCAACAATGTAGGGGTCGTGAGAGGCAGGATAGAGGCAAAGCCCTCAGGGGAGACTGCTTGGGGCACGATCTTTACTAACTGTTGGGGCGAACTGACGCCCTAGTCGCCTGCCGACAGCTCGGGAATGAGCTAAGTTACACTTCCATCAGCGGGACCGAACTCAGCTACAGCTCTACCGCAGACGGGAGCGTGAAATATGGTGGATTTATGTGGCCTGCTCAGGAAGCGAGGAGACCTTGGAGTCATGTTAAAAAAGTACAACATCTTCGATTAGACATGATTACGACATCGGCATGACGTGCAAGTTCGTTCAAGCTGACGAGTGCGAAGCTTGTCATACCGGAAAGTTCAGCAGCACTGTGTATCAGTCCCTGCGCGGATTGCGAGGCAGGAAAGACGAGCTCGATTACAGAAGTAAATTGCAAATTATGTCCTGAGGGAAAGTCGAGCGTTGGTACTTCATCGTTAGGGTGCAATATCGAATGCCCCCAAGGCCGCTCTAACGACGCTGGAGTTTGCGATATTGTTTCCAGCGCCGCCGACGAGTTCAACAACAACTTAAGATGCAATAAGTGCAACAACATCGTGAGTACTCTCATTCTAGCTGGTTCTTTCATTTCATTTGCTGTCGTAGCCTGGTATGCCAACATGATAGCCACAGACCGCAAGAAAACGATACGCCTAAGGGTGTTATCAACGTACTTTCAAACCACAGAGCTTACAACGCTCATATCTATATCATGGCCAGTGATCGTTTTTTTCACGCTCCCTTTCCAGCTTCCGATCTCGGACGTGAAATGCCTGGCCGCGTCTTCTGGCTGGACCCAAGAGAACACATTTTATGCGTACATCTACGGACCTGTTTTGTTCTTTTTCGTGATCTACCTTGATGCTTCAAATTCGAGAGTTGATTCCATTCAGTGGATGAATGCTTCTGGTACACTAACGATATTAACGACTCTATGGTACTCGCCTCTTCTTCAAACTGTCGCTTCAATGTACGACTGCTTTGAAGACCCCAGTTGTAACAACGAGAAGTTTCTACTGTCTGACACCTCAGTGAGTTATGAGGGAGACTCCCGAATTACCATCCACATCCATGCATTTTTCGTGCTGTCGGTCGTCGGAATCGGCTTCCCCCTTTTCTCATTTTGGAAGATCCGCCAGCTAAAGATCGCCGGAAAACTTAACGCGAGTTCCAGCTTCGCCTCACTATATCAATTCTATAACACTCGAGCGCCTTACTTCGAAAGTGTACAGTTCTTTCGTAAGTCTGCGCTCATCAACATGTTATTATGGGTTGGCAAAGACCCAATCACGGAATCAGTTCTGAGCATCCTGATAAATGGAGCGTATCTTTACCTCCTAATTTTGACTCGCCCATTTGTATACTTTCCAAGCTCACTCTTCAATAATAAAAAATCTGTACCGGAAGTTGGTGGTGCTGTTGCCTGCATTGGCGGAAACTTTTTAGCACTTTTCGCGTCATTCGACCAGACGCTTGTTAACACGATGGGCTTTGCCCTCGCAGTTTTCTACACAGAGATTTCTATTCTGTTCACAATCGGTTACAGTACACAAGTGCGAAATACCGGTCGGTTTGTTGAACGTCAGGAAGAACTGAATTTGGAAGAAGTTGGAAGGGACGTCAAAAACGCGGTGAACGAGTGGGACTTCTTGCTCGTCACTCTCGAAAATCTTGGCGAGGCGACAACGAGACGACGCGAGCTGCTCGATGGGTGGTTTTACCTCAGGTCACGAGTTATTGTGGCTATAAGAAACGGGCTATTTGAACTAGAGAAGGAACAAATTGAGTTTGATATGGATGGCGGTAGAATTCTAATATTCTCAAAGGAGGAAATCCAGGAACAATTTGCTGCGTTACAATTGCCAAGGCATAAAAAAATAAGCGAGGAGTTAGGGCGGATTTTAGCAAAAATCAACGAGGAGTACGAGAAGGTTACAGGAGCCAAGGTAGACGTCTCATTGTCTATCGCAGAGCTTGCTATGGCTGATAATCTAGTTTGGATATCGAAAGTGGCGGATGGTGGATCAGCCATACACCAAGTCGAGACAGGCCTTGGAGGGCAGGAGGAAATTGAATTGACCGACGTAAAAAAGGGGAAAGGGAAACAAGAAAAAAGCAGTAACGAATCCGACAACCCACTGCAGACAAAATAAGTCGGACGAAAAACACGGGAAAACTCGAACGAAGACAAAGTCGGCTGGAAAGGCGAGCGTTCTGACTCCTCCACAAGTTCCGACTTCTCCGCAGGCGGTTCCGTCTCCTCGACAGGGGTTGCCGTTAACGCCCCACCCCTCGCCCCCTTCTCCTCCACCGAGGACTCCAAATTCTCCGGAGGATCCTTGGATGATGACCTCTGATTCCAACGGAAGACTGATCTACGTTCACCAATTTACCAGCGAGGTGTTATATGAAAAGCCAAAGAAATAAACACACTGTATTAAACTGTAATTCAAAATATCGCAACATCTTTTATTATTTCATTTAGTCTTTCCTTCGATTTCCCCATCACCTTGACATGTCGAGTTTTTTCTCCGTCCATATCTAAATCACTGAAGTCAATGAGCGCCCCCCCACTCCCCACCCCCCCTCCTCCATCCTCCTCCTCCACGATTCCAATTTCCACCTCCACTAAATCCAGTCCGTCCACCTTGACGTTCATCCCCGTTCCCTCCTCCAACCTCTCTGGCCACTCCACCAGCCACACCGCTCCGTCTCTAAAGACTTCTTCCCCCAAAATGCTCGTCAGGTCCTCGTCGCCCTTCAGCCTGTACAGGTCCACGTGGTGCAGCACGTCCCCGGCGTCGTTGTTGTACGTGAGGTCGATCAAGTAGCTCGGGCTGTTGACCTCCGATCCTCCTCCCCAGCCTTCCACGATCCCGCGCGAGAGTGTCGTCTTCCCGGCGCCCACATCTCCGCGGAGAAACACCACCGCGGGCGTCTCCCTCAGGTTGCGACCGAGCGTTCGGCCGACCTCCTTCATCTCCTGAGACGTGGGGACGATGGCGCTGCTGCTGCTGCTGCTCGTCGATGCTCTCAGGACTATCGTATTAATATTCAAAGTGGGAGGAACTTTCCCTGCGAACCACGCCCTCGACCCGACCCACCTGAATGCCCCCGCTAAAAATCCAGCCTGAAATACCATCGTAGCCACCAGGATCGCAACCAAACCCCGCATCAATCGCGGAGAGGACGCGATCAAAAGTTTGTTGCCTTAAAATAGTTCCAGAACGACGTCTAACCCAAAAAAAAGACCAATATCCTTCTCCAGACCAGACACGTCCACAAAAATGCTCACAACTAACTAAATTCACAGCTGCTTATCGCTAGAGTTCCCAGGCACAAAACACAGATTTTGAACACATTTCCAATCCTCCAATACTATTTGAACTCCCTCCTCCCTCGTACACCTTCCACCACATCAAAACCCGCCCCCCCCCACATCTCACCGTTCCACCCCATCACCAACATTGAAGCAATGGAGTCTCACTGGAATACCCCTGTTTCCCCTCACCGAAGTCAAGTCCGAACTCAATCCCCTTCGCTCAAATCTATAACCCCAGGAACCGTGCCTGAGACGGCCAAGAGCTTCACGCGCAGCAATGATGAGAACCGTCCGCCGAAGGCCCCCTCCCAAATCACCTCCGCTGGAAATAACCTGCTGCGCCACTACCGTCGGGCGAAGCTCAAAAGGTCGGGCACTGCATCCGCATCCAACCCGATCCCCAATGCCCTGCAGCAGAGGTCTTCGGACCCCGCCCCCACCCCACCCACCACCAAACCCCGAACACGTCGTCGCAGAGCTTCGAGGGCTTCATAGACAGTCCCGGAATGGCTCCTGCCGGCTTCCGCAATTCAATGAGTCCCGTGGTCGAAACTGGCTCGCAGGGGACCAACAGCGCCGCCGGAACCTCCTCCTCCTCCTTCGCCCTCGCATACTCCACCTTAACCTTACAACTCTCAACATAACTCCCATCAAACCACTCCTTAATGCTCTTTCCCATGCCCTCGTCTTTTATTCCAACGAAGCAAGTTTTGGAAGCTCCGAGCTTTGGGAAGAAAATGTCCGTGAAGGAAACGGAGGGGAATTTTGAGGCGATGTGTGCAAGGATTGTGCCTGTAAGTAGCGACATATTTGGGGTAAGGGTTAGCGAGGCGGCGGGGGATGATTTATTGGCAACCCAACACAGG